>MU223317.1:2953136-2984499 GCA_018584345.1 Thuja plicata | reverse complement strand
ATACAAATTAATAACATAAACTTATTCCTGAGTCGGCCATTCATAAGTAAACAAAATATTACTGAGTCGGTAGAAGCTCGGGTTCCTCAAGCTGGCTCGGCGATCTTCTGATACTTGGCATCCACTATAATACTCGGCATCGTCATGCTCTCGGTAAGAGTAGAAGCTCGGTCCATACTAGTCCCGAAGTGTAGCTTGGAACTTGGTAGCCGTTGGTGACTCGGTAGATATAGTGTCACTCGGTAACCGCTGGTGACTCAGTGGAAACTGACTTCTTGGTTGGCTTCAACTGATGGCTCGGTAGTTATGGTGAAGCTCGGTGACTATCGTCTGCTCGGTACATGTTTCTTTTCTCGATAAACACTGCTGAACTGTTCATATGCTCGGTGACCACTATTCTGCTCAGTTTGAACTGTTTAACCGCTGAGCATTACAAGGTGATTACTGAATGCTCGGTATAAGCTATGGACTTAGTGATGAGCTCAGTAAGCATTCAGAATCGAACAAGTGTTTTCACTGATGACAAATATAACATAATTCCAACATGTCTTTGTTATCAAACGCTCTCTCAAGTACAAATAGACCTTTAGGTACCTTATTTGATTATAGTTTGAAAACCTCCCTTCCAATAATATTGTCTTTCCCATCTAAGGTCTCCACAAAACCACTGAATTCCATCTCTTTCTCACCAAAGTTTGTTTCACAAGATAGGAATCTCAAAATATCCATGTCATCATCAAAGACTTGCCAAATTTCAGCATTGTTTGGAATGGATGGTCTAGATTGAACCTCTATTTCAGAGATCCCTGCAAAATTAATATCTTCGTGCCTCAAGATAATATTAGCCAGCAGGTCTTCCATCTTATTCTGACTCCTATCCATCCAATAAATGCCAAGTGCATCAAAGTTTTCAATTTCATCCCAAACAACATTCCTATACAATTTTAATCTCTGATTCCTTGAAGCATATATGGATCTTGTTTGAGAGATAACCAATTACAATTCCCCAATGACTCTAATACATCTAATCTTGTGTCTTGAAGCTAATCTCAATCTTATTAATAAGGCCTCATGTTCCACAATATTATTAGTGCAAGTAAATAACAGAGAAAATGAGAACTTGTATGTCTTACCAATAGGAGCTATTAGTAACACTCCTGCACCAACTCCTTCCTTTGAGCTTGCACCATCAAAATACATTTTCCATAAGTTAGTCTTATCTGCAATATTTTATTTCTCTCCTGAAAAAAGAATATGTTGGACATTTCTCTCAGCTTTTCTATTTTGCAATTGAAAAGATCCAGTGTTAGTATCTAAGAAACAATTCATTGCTTCCTCTTCACTCTCCTCAATCATTTGGGGAGTTCTGACTTCTCTAGATACTTTGACATTTTTACCAGCTATGTCAAATGTTTCAAAGGACAAATCACACTGGATACTCCCTCCCATTGAGGCACTCCATTTCCTAGATAGAAACATTCCATACTAAGGTGGGATGTCAACTACTAGAACGCTCATTGTCAGTATCTTTTCTAGAAATGTAGAAAGTGTATAAGGCAAAGCCTTAATAGTACCTATGATAGGCACTTCTCTTGAATCCATTGCTTGACATCTCCCATGAGGAGTATCTACCTGCAATCCCATTGATTTCATTATTTTTGTAGGCATGATTGTGTTAGAAGCTCCTCAATCAATCATGCAATTCTTAAGCATCTTGCCATTAATAATCAATGTTAAGAAAAAGGGATCCACAGCTCCCAAAGGAGGAATGACATGTGTAAACAAGAAAATGGAGGTCTCTAGATAGGGTTTTGAATAATGAATATTTGCACATAAATGAAACCATATGTCTCCATTAATCCTCTTACATTTAATTGTAATTGATATGGAATGTAGATCTGGAAATGTTTGTAAAGGAAAATAGAATAAAATACATACCTCCAAAAATGAACCTGCTGAAAACCCTGTCAAATGGTCTTAGAAATTGTTGATTTCCGCAATCTTGAACTAAAAATATGAGATCTACAAAACCTATGAATCTTTCGATGATTTGGCTCAGTTCCAATTTTGACCCTCAAGTCAATGTCGCCTTTGACCCAGAATTTCTGATTCTGACCCAGAGAGAAATCTTCAATTTTGACCCAGAGAGAAATGTCAACTTTGACCCAAAATCTCTGACAGAAAATTTGTTTCCAGATCCTGATAGTTCACTGAAAAGGGTATCTATATCTGCACTCAATTTTTTGTTCTGAACCTATCCCTATAAGAAAAATGGTTTGTTTTTTGGGGGGAGGGGTTTGCCTTGGTCAAATCCTGGTTTTTGAATTAACCTTATAATATAATTGAAATTGCATAAGTAAACAAAGTAAATGAACAAATTCACCTTGCTTGTATAGAAACCCTTGTGGCAGATTTGAATCCATGGATCCACAAGTATGTATGCACCAAATGGATGTAGAATGTAGAATGTAGGATGTCTAAACTAAATTTCTTGTGGATCTTCAACACCAATCTTTAATGGATCTTGGAATAGGAAGAGGCTTGCATGGATGTGAATGGAGAAATCTTCAATAAGAGAGCTCCATAGAGCTTCACTCCTTCAATGGCTACCAATGGATATCCTTGATGAATTGGATGCTTGAATGCTTGAATTTTTGAATGCTTTAAAGTAGATGATTTCCTTAAATAGATTATGCATAGAGTTTGGATGGATGAAATTACTTCTTGCATCTTAGAGAAAATAAGAGGAGAAAGCTTCCTTATATAAAAATCTAGGGCACAATCTTCTAGAGAGGCCTACATAGGAGAATTAAATTCCAATTAGACCTATACCCCTATAAGTGGACCTATATTAAATATAATTTCAACAGTCATTGCCTTGAAGACCGAAACAGTCAACCCAAAAGCGAGAAACAATTTCTCCCAAAACCTGACATCCGGAAGTCCCGAGAATCTAAAATTTGAACCCTGGGTCAGGGTCGAGTTCAACCTTGACCTAGGTCAGGGTTGAGTTTGACCTTGACCTAGGTCAGGGTCAAGGTCAAACTTGACCTAGGTCAAGGTCGAGGTCAACCTTGACCCAGAAAGGTTGACTTTGACCCTGAGGTCAAAAATCTTAGAATTCAGAGCAGAGTGCCAGAAAAGGTAGAAGAAAAGTGGAAAATAGGGCAAAATCAGGGGGAAATCTAGATCCAATTCAAATACCCATTCAAGGAATTTTACATGACCCCAAACCACTTACTCGGAGGGCTAAACCAATCCTAAATAGAAGTGCTTCCATTTTTTGACGATACATTTAGCCCCCACTTTAGCAAGAGTATGGACTCGATGCAAACTCTTGGTAAAGGAGATCATAAAGAAAAGATAATCTTATTAAAATTGAAGGGAAAAAATAATCCTCAAGCCCCTAGGGACTCAAGCCTTTGTCACCCCAAGATTACAATAAGAGAGACATTACCAGTCAAATAAAAAGAGAGATAGGGTGTGATTACCTCACCCAGTAAGATGTGTGTATCTCACTGTGAACCACAAAAAGGATAGGATGGCCCACCAAGAAAGCACTTGATAGTCACCCCATAAAGTTGTGCGCCTTTTGGTAGTTTTTTGCATTTATGTAGTGCATCTTCTGACAACTTTTATGAAGTACCCATGGATCCATATCCTTATATCACCATGGAATACATTTGTTAAATGTGTATCTCTTCAAGATTTAGCAACTTATGTGTGTTACCTTCTGAGGATTTAGTATATTGATTTATAATTGAATGTGTATCTCTTTAGGATTTAGCAACTTATGTGTGTTACCTTAAGAGGATTTAGCATGCTACAAAACAAAAGGTTAGAACAAAAATGCATAATATAGAACAAGGGAGGTCGTATATATGCCCCCTCCTTATGATGGAAAAGTACATACTATTTTGACATGTTAAGGAAATAAAAGAACAAGGATAAAGCATTATTTAACAACAAGACAATATCCATAGAAAAAACCCAGTCCAAGCCAAGAAGGTCACGGTATGAGTCCATGGAAGGGATGAATGCAAAGAGATATCATGCAAGAAGTGAAAAATTAACCCTTATGAGGGATAGCACACTATTCAGTTTCCAAGGTGAGAGATTTATCAACCATGGAAACCCAATGTCAAACAATGAAATAGGTTATAATCAAGGACATGGATCCTCAATGCAAACCAAAATTTTCATGTATGATTGGATATCACATAATAGATAGATAATGCTTAACCAAGGGAAAAGTGGATCCCGAAAAGACAGAAAAGAATGAGATGGCATCCTTGCCCCCCAAGTGTAGGAACAAGGATGAAAGGGAACCTATTATATCGCTCACAGACCAATTTTTTTCTCTACTAGGGTTTAGATTCATGTTTCTATTATGATCCCTCATGTCCTTTCATACTACATTTACTGTGAGAAAAGCTTTAGTATTTATGGCCCTGGCCACCATTAGCCCAGCAGTTGGTGTTGGTACTATTTTGGTGACAGATAACAATGGCACCTCCAAGAAAGAGACCTTGCAAGTTTGTGCCCAAAGTGTTCCATAAGGTATGTCTCAGCCTGATATTGTTATTTCCATTCATGAGTTTGATGATGCCTATTCTTGGCTTGAAATGCATACTCTTATAGGTTACTTTCTGGGTCGTAACCCTCTTGAAATGTGATTAAGGATTGGGTGGTGAAATCCTGGACTCCTCATGGAATCCGTCTGGATGGCATTCAGAGTCTCACCAAAGGTTTCTTTTTGTTTTTCTTTTCCAATCCCACTCATGTGGATGCTATTTTTCCCAAAGGACCCTGGAATATTAGGGCTTCCCTTTTAGTTTTCCAATGTTGGTCTTGAGACTTTTCTGTCTCTGACAACAAGAAACTAAAATTCCCTATGTGGGTTGATTTTCCTAGTCTTCCTCTACCTTGTTGGCCTTTCATGCATGCCATTGCGCAAATTCTAGGTAGGGTTATTTGTAGTGAGCATGACCATTTTCTCAATCCTTGGCCTCAAAAGAGGCTCTATATTGAGGTAAACCTCTCCCAAGATCTTAAAGAATCTGTTGAGATTCATGTTGGTGAAACCATCTTCTCTCATAAGGTCCTTTACCTCAACCTTCCCAACACTTGTTATCATTGTCAATTCACAAAGCATAAGATTAAGGACTACCCTTTGGTAGTTCCTCGACCCAAACTTCCTCCTAAGGATTCTGGTTCGTGGCCCACATATTCTAGTAAAAAAGAGGACACCAAGAAAGATGACTAGGTAATAGTCGGCCGCAAGAACAAGAAGGTTAAGCCTGCCACTACAGCTTCCACTGTATAGCTACCACCTCCTCTTGTTGTAACTCATGTTGCTTCTCATACTGAGAATAATACTTCCATTTCAAACCCTGGCCAGTAGGGGAAGGAGACATTTGATTCTAGTGTTAACCCTTCTTGGGTTCGCACACCTCAGTAAGCTTCCATGATTTCTACTCCTGTTTTCTGTCACTCTCGTAGCCCTGAAGGGCATGCTAAGGCCACCTAGGAGGGCATTTCAAAAAAATGCAAAAATATTTCCATGGAGTCTCTTGGGAATATTTTCACTTATTTTTCAACTAGTTTTTCTTCTCTTGGGGATGGTGATGGTATGGAGGACACTGTTTTCTCATGAAGTACATCTCATGGAATGTTAGGGGTCTGATAGACATACCTAGAAATTATTCTATCAGGGATGTTCATCATCATGTTAGTCATCTAGATGTGTTGTGCCTCAAGGAAGTTAAAATTTCTAGTTTTTTGCTTGATGCTACCTGCAAAGTTATTTGGCCTAAGAGCCTTGCTCTTTATTCTCAGCATGAAGCTGGTCGAGGTGGATTTTTTACTCTCCTCTCTCCTTGTTGGAATTCTTTTTTAATCAATCATGGCTCAGAACCCATGCAAAGATCTGTTTGGGCCACTTTCATTTTTGAGAATCATTCTTTTGGCATAGTTAATGTTTATGATCCCAATGATGTTGTTGAGAGATCTCACCTTTGGGGTTGGCTTGTGGATTCTCTGCCACCTGCAACTTGGCTTTTTTTGTGGTGACTTTAATATGGTTGAAGTGGCTTCTGAAAAATATGGCATTTTTCTTTTTTTATGGACAGTTGGTGAATGGGAAGCCTGGTACTACATGCATAATATATTGGGCCCCTTTTATCTCAATCTTGGTTGTCACTGACCTGATGGAGTTTGGAACATGTTGCTTAATTTTAGGGCTTCTTCTAATAGAATTCATAAATGGCTTGATTGTGCCATAATTATGGCCCAATATTTTTTCTCTTTTTTCAAAAAACAAGCCTTGCTGGTTACTCCTCTTGTTGATGTGACCTTGTCAAATCACTTCCCCATTCAATTTAATATTGTATGGAAGATAGCTAAGACTCAACCTCCCACTACTCAGTTATTTTTTAATACTTTTTTCCTCAACCATGCCTCCATAATGGCCCACATTCATTGAGTTTGGAACCTTGAACCTTGGCCATCACAATTGTCTAGATAGATTCAATGGTGGAATGATGTCATCCAGCATACGGCACACTTTCTGTGCATTTATGGTAGACAACTTTCCATCTACCATCGTCGATCCTATTATGCCAAAACCAAAGCTATTTATTCTTCCACGAAGTCCTTAGCTCTCAATCCTTTCAATCAAAGCCTGCAACTTCACCTTGCCCAGTTGTGTCAGTAGAAACAAGTTGTAGACAATTATGTTGCTAGAGGTGCTTAGATAAAAGCATGACTACACTGTTTAAAGGTCTGAGATCAAGCCTCTAAAGAAATTTTTATGGCTCTCTATTCCCATCACACTAATGTAGGCATAACCAAGATCAAAGAAGGTCAATCCCTCCTCACAGAGCTTCCTGATATTCTGTAAGCCTTTGTTCATCATTACGAACAAGTTTTTTCCACTCAGGGATCTTCTTCTACCAGCAATCAAGCTCTTAAGGATTGCATATCTATTGTGCCTCAATTTGTTTCACCATCCTAGCGAGATTTCTGTGATCAACTTCTTACCTTGCAAGATCTTTGGGAAGCTTTCTTTTCCATGGCTAATGATAAGGCTCCAAGTTGTGATGGTTTTCCCTGTGAGTTTAATAAAACACTCTGGGATTCCATTGGTCCTAATTTACACCAGGTCTACCTTGAAGCATATCACTCCCAGTCTCTAGGGAACATTATCAATAAAGGCAACATTAAATTCATCCCCAAGGCTGGGGATCCTAAGGATATTTGCAACTGGCATCCTATAACCTTGCTCAATGTCTCATATAAGATCATCACTAAGGCTCTGGCTCTCAAGATTCGACACATCCTTCCTCAAATTATTCAGCCCGAGAAAATTGGCTTTATCAAATCAAGATATATTCTTGATAATATTATAGCTATTTGGGAAGGTATGGAATGGGCTCATAAGTCCCAGCAAAAAACCCTTTTTCTTAAAATTGATTTTGCTAAAGCTTATGACCACATTGAATGGCCTTTTATTATTGTTATGCTTCATGCTCTAGGTTTTGGCCCCAGATTTCTTCAATCTGGGCAAATGCTTTTTACGGATGCCTCTTCTTGCATCACCATTAATGGCAGACAATCTTCCACTTTTGGGCTCTTCAGATCCATTCAGAAAGGATGTCCTCTTGCTCTCGCCTTATATGTTCTGGTAGCTGAGGGCTTTGGCAATTTGTTAGCGCATTCTATTTCTTTGGGCTGTGTTCATGGGATTGCTTTACCTAAATCTACTCAGCATTTGTTCAATGTTCATTTTGTCGATGATTCCTTTCTCACTCTTAAAAAGGATGAAGAGAATATCAAGGTAGCCTTGCAGTGTTTAGACAGTTTTTATCTGGCCTCTAGTTTAGCCATTCAGTGGCATTAAACCCTGTGTTACAGGCAATCTTCCCTTCCAGATCTGCCCTAGTTTTCTTAGTTTGGTTGGTCTAGGATTCAGCATGGGGAAATTTTTCATTTCCTTGGCATTCCTTTTGCTTTCCAATGTACTTCTACTAAATTATGGAATGTTGTGTTAGCTAAAATTGAAAAAAAGCTTACCTATTGGATTACCAAGCCACTCTCGCTCGCTAGGAATTTTTAGATTTTATCTAAGGTCTTGGCTACTATGCATGTCTACTATTCTTCTTGTTGGGCTCCTTCAAAGGCCTCCTACAAGAAGCTCGAGAAATTGTTGAGGGGTTTCCTTTGGGCCTCTGGTGCTGATCAGCATGGCTTTCACAGAGTTGCTTGGGATTTTTGTTGTCTCCCTAAGGCCTCTGGTGGGCTTGGCTTTCTTTATTGTCATAAAAAAGGCATGGCCCTCTATGCAAAATGGGTTGTGTGATGTTTAATGGGCAATGAGGCCTAGAAAATTATGCTTTGTCACTGCATTTTTTCTGGGTATCCCTTGCACAAACCGGCTTGGAAAGGGATTGGCTTTCAAACCCTTATAGTTATGAAGCACGCTATTCAAATCCAAAGTACTTTTTTTGTCAAAAGTATTTGGAGAGCCTGGGAAGCTATCAAACATTGGCTTCACTAGGCTGGAAATGGATTCCAGGATGAGCTCTCTTTCAATCAGAAGAACATTTGGTGGTCCCCTCTTTTTTCTCAAAAAGGGTTTCCTCTGTCCAAAATCTAGTGGATGAGTGCTCTGCATTTCCATAAACGGGCATTCAAATGCCCAAGGATTTTTTTTCTAGAGCCACCATGAGTCTCTGCTCTTGGGATGATCTCTGAGTTTAGTTTTGACTCACTAGTCTAGATCGTCAGACTTTTGACTTGCTTGACTCTACTATTCTGCCACATCTCCTGCACAAACTTGGCATTCAGTCAGTTAAACCTTGGTGGAAAGATTGGAAATGGTACCCTGATATTCCATTTACCAACTACAAATCCAAGCTTGGGTACTCTTGGCTTGTGCCTCATTTTCCTATGATTGATTCTCTCAATCATCATTGGCATCTTTCTTCTTCCCAGAAGACTTGGAGCTGGCATTTCTACACTATTTGGGATGCTATCACTGATCCCAAAATTTCTCATTTTTCTTGGTGTCTTCTCTACCAGGGTTTACCCTTGGGAGCTCAGCTTTGACACTTAGGTGTGACTGATCCTAAATTCTCATTTTGTGGGGATTCTGAAACCATTATGCATATTTTTTGGTTTTTTTGTCGGGCTTAGAACTATTAGAGATGGATTCATAGTTTTTTATGTCATTTCGGCCTGAGCCTTTCTCTTGGCATATGGCTCTCCTTGGTGACTCACCCAGAATGCCTTCCCAGTATACCCATATTTGGCATGCTTTCAGGATGAAGATTTTGTTTTCCTTATGGGAAGCTCGTAATACTATTATTTTTACTTACATCTTTCTAGATATCAATGTTTCTCTTTATGCTAAGGCATATTTATGTAATAATGTCATGATGTAGATTCAAGTACAAGGTGACAAGGTGGCCTTTGAGGTCCCCCACTTGCAGGAGCTACTGCTGTATTGGGGTAATGTCCTATGTACTATAGCTTAGGTGCCACTGAATTCTCTCTCTACTGACCGTACACCACTCCGGGGCCAGTGTCATAGCAGGAGTGCTTCGGCCAGGCACTCCAAAATGCTGCACTCTTCGCGATTGCTCTGCCTCTCCTCCTGATAGGAGGGCCTCAGTTGTTGGCTGGTCTCCTTTGCTTGTCTCTACTACTACTTGATCATTGGCTACTATTCCTATGTGGCCTCCTGCCACTACTGATAAATTCCCCCTCTTGGCTCTCTCAATCTCTCCCATGTGGGAGGAAGGAGAACTGGAGAAAGAAAAAGACATAGATGATGGGTGGTCACCTCCCGACCAGACCCATGGGCCCAATGTTTGGGAAAATCCAAATGATAAAGATCCTCCTCCCTCTTCTGCTACTACTCTTGCAGCTTGAGGGATTCTCTTATATGTTTTTTTGATGAATAGATGTATGATTCTGACATGATGTCGTGTGACTCTTCGCGGGGTGATTTTTTATCCCCTAGTCTTTTTTTGTGAATATTGTAATTTTTTCTATATATTAATAGTAAAGGCCTTTATTCATCAAAAATTATATCGCTCACAACACTATGCAAGACAATGATCCCCCAAGGATTAGGCTAACATTGTTTACATAATGTAGAGTTCCATAATAGGAACATAGATGTTATTTAGAGAAAACGGGATTGAAATATAACTCATTGCCACATGTTAAATAAATAACTTTACTATTAATGAGCTGCCTAATATTATAATGCAAAGCTTGGCATTCATTAGTAGAGTGATCATGAAATATATGATACAAACAAAAAGGAAGAGTCTTCAAGTGTGGACTACATTTCTTTTTGCATTTAGGTCTAGTAATCATCTTAGCATGAAGGAGTTTAGGCAAAATAAATTCTTGGTCAAATTCCTTCATAGGGTCATCATGTTTTGAAGTGTTGTTTGAGATATTGTTAACATTGATGTGTTGTTGAGGATTAAATCCCAATCCATAAGAATTCTCATGCCCCCCATTCTATAAGGGCATATGAATTCTTTGTTTATGCTTACCACATCCTTGACCTTGGAATCCTTGTTTAACTAGTAAATGCTAACCAGGACCATAATGAGAATCCATATCAGAAGGAGTCAATGGAACTTCAATAGTCACTGTGTCTTCATTAGTAGGTTTGACAGATTTATAGTGGGTAGAAGAAGCAACAAATTTATTACAAAGGGAATTATAATTAGAAGAAAAAGCTCGTTGTTCAAACTCTCTTTTTTGCTTCATAAAATCAAGATCAAAAACCTTATACTCTCCAATAAATGAAGGATTAAAATCCAAGGTTCCCCAATCATCTCTAAGAGGAGCATTAGAGGAAGAAGGATTACTATTATGAATAGGATTCTTGTGGGTTTGAATATTCAAACAAGGATTTGGCACATCATCCGCATGAAGTGTATACACCATGTTGTTGTGAATAAACTTGACTTTACGGTGAAGGGTGCAAAGAACAACATGCATCTCATGCAACCAAGGTCTACCCAAAAGGAGGTTATAATTAAGAGCTTCAGGAATACCATGAAAAGGAGTATTTAGGATGACCAGACCTACTTTGATAGGTAATTTAATGATGCCCAAGGTGTTCTTATCAATGTTATCAAAGCCACGTATAGGATTATTGTCAGGTTGAATAGTTGAAAGATTGGCTTTAATCGATTTGAGCATATCCATGCTACAAATATTAAGCCTAGATCCATTATCAATCAAGGTCCTACAAATGATACTCTCATTTAGAGTAATAGCAACCATAAGAGCATCATATTAATTTTCAACTTCTTTAGAAGGTAAATCCTTTTGAGTAAATACAATGTTAGGAGGACCCGAGATAGCATGCATGCACTGTAAGAAGGCATTAATGTTATCTTGGTTAGGAGGTGGAGTGGAAAGAGTTGCTAGAGATTTTTGAAAGGATTCATGGTAGGTAGGTGAAGTTTGAAGAAGCTCCCATAAAGAAATCTTGGCAGGGGTATTGCGCAATTGGTTTATCAAATCATACTCCTTGCTAGGAAGACAGGGTGGAGGAGGACGAATGGGTTGAGAGGGTGGTAAAGAAGTAGGAACCACCAGATTAGGTTGAGGTTTATTCCTTGTATGATAGGCATGTGAAATAGAATCCATGTTATCAAAGAAATCCAAAGGATCTCTAGGTTTACCCTTGATAGTAATGCAAGGACAACCTTTAATAGTCAACAAGGGTTTTGGATAAACCATGTTAGTTGTCTCAACACTACAATCAAGTTCACAAGAAGGAAGAAAAGAATACATCCTAGGAGTTGATGAGGTAGGATCTTGATTCTCCATAAGATCATCACTAAGAGGGAGATAATTGAGGGAAATCATATCATTCTCCGCTACTGCCTCATCACTAGAAGGAATCCCAAATGGAGGTAAAGAATCTATATAGTTTTCTTCTTTCTCTAAAATATCTGCATAAGGGGAGTGTGTTTAAGAAAAAGAGTCACCATAATGTATGAATATGTCATCCATTAATAAATCACCCTCTTGTATCAAAGCATCTTCACAAGGAGGGGATAAATCAATGTCTTTATCCAAGGGTTCATCCGAAAAAGTAGAATCATCCACAATGGCTTCATGAGGAAGAGAGTAATCAACATCCAAATCCAAAGGTTCATCCCAAATAGGAGGATTATCATCCCTATCAATAAAGCACATTGTAAAATGTTTGTAAAATACTTAAAACAACTTGTACAACATAATAACGAATAAAGAAATGCATAGAAAATAGATCTAGATATATCCAAATGCATTCAAATGAAATGTATGATGAAAAATTTAAATGTTTTTGTATTTTTAAGGAAATTTTGTGACTTTTTTATTTTTGACATATAAATGCAAGAGCATAAAAGAAATCTACTTTTAAATTCATGTAAGATCTAACATAAGATGCAAATTTAACACCAAAAAGAAAGAGTTGTCTATCGCGGGTTCACCAAAATGTAAAGAAGAAAATGGAGGTCTCTAGATAGGGTTTTGAACAATGAAGATTTACACATAAATGAAACCCTATGCCCCCTGTTAGCTCCTTTTCTTGTATAATAACTTTAATGTGACAGTATACTTGTATACTTGAATGCAAACTCCTATTTTTGCAAGAGAAAGGCTAATTAATGAGGGTATTAGATAACATTTGGGGAAACTATTACATCCTCCTTTTTTGAGATCCACTGACTCAGGAAAGCATTACCTATGGATGATTACTGAATGATAGTATCTTTTAAGTGGATTATCTTCTTACTAATTTTCTGAAATGCCTTTTAATGGATCAACAAGTAGATGACCATGCAAACGACTATGAATATCCCGATACAGAGCTTAATGATCCAAACTAGTATTTTGACAACAAAAAGTAGTAATGCAATAAGAATTCTCATCCTTCTTCATTTTTCAGTCCTTATGAACTTCAGGAGGGATAACCTATTTTGATTCTCTCTTAAAGGAATCAACAAACTGAGTTGTATTCCTTCACAATTACTTGAATGGAATATATATTTGAAATGTGAATGATTGGATAAATTAAAATATTGGTTGGGTAATGAACAATTACTTAGCCAACTATAAACCAGTTCCTAATACTTGGGCTATGAGTCAATATCTGGTATAAATCCACAGTAAGATGATCAATAAAATACTTGCAACAAAGACAAAATGCGTTACAGATTATCCTCTTTCTACTAATTTATCATCATATCCTTAAACTAATGCTAAGCTCTCTGAAGTCACTTAAAATAATTAATCCTTCCTTGAAGGAGCTCACAAATGATAGCACAACCACCTTGTGATCAATATGTCTAAGTGCCTTACAAATAAACACACAAGAACTTTAACATAAATGAAAAGAGACAACCAAGATGTATAAAAGAGTTTGCAAAATATTTGTATTAATGTCTTAAAGCTTCAAATACATTTAGATAGACAAATAGTACAAAATCTTAGACAAATTTTAGTAGTCTTCCTTGTAATTCTATTTCATTAATTTCCAAATCACTTACAAAATAATACAAGAGCTCTATATATAGTCTTAAACCATCTTGGAATCCTTAAGATAAGGATGCAACAAGCTTTGGGTGGTTTAAAAGACCTAACCCTAAAATCTAGAAGAGACAAAAGACTGGAAAATACCAAGCGGTGGAAGGACAAAACTAAAGAATAAGATCTAATTTTCTCCTTGTCTTCTTGTGGATGCTACCACCTTTGTCTGTATATGTTCAGGATAGCATTTGATAGTTGTAATGAGATCTAGTGACCACCAATACAGGCTAACTTACACTAGTCTTTAAGATTGCTAACCTTCCTATTCTCAAAGAATAGGTGCCATGTGTCTTCTACTCTATATCTGAGATATCTAAATCAATGTCAATAGCCTTTCTTTTCTTTGGTTTTGTCATTATATCCCATGCTGTGACCTCTACATTGGTTGGCCAATTAAAATTCTGAATATTTTCAACCTTTGTCTTTAATCTATCCCACCTAGCATATGTAATATTCTTGACATCTATTACAAATTTATTGAAATCTATCTCTGCCTTAAAGGCATCATACAAAACTTTATTATATCTCTCCATATCCAACTCACCTTTGTCAGAGATATATACCTCTTTAATAGGCATTACATTATCAAACTCTGAGACCCATGCTCCCAGTGGCTTAATCTGTTTGTCTTCTTCCCTTATTGATGGCACAAATTTATTATAATCAGGCCCAAACATCTGCATTCTGGCCTCAATATGATTTAATTTACCCTTAAAAAATGATAAAGTGAATCATATATGTTCTATAGCCTCTGACACTTGGACTACTATCTCTGGCAGATCTGATCTCAGAGTTTGCAAAGATGCTAACCTCTCAAATATACGTGTTCTTACTAACCAGGTAGCATAATAGGGATTCAAAATTTCAACAAAATTACTAAACTCAACTTGGAGGCCTAGAAAATTACCATATGCATCATACACAACATCAACTTTATCTTTTATTATCTTTATTCTATGCTGCAATATCTCTGTTAGTGCACCTAATATAACTTCATTGTGCTCTTTGACCGCTTTCCCTATTTTCACTGCATCATACTTTGTTTGCTCTTTCTAGATCTCAACATCCATTACCTCTTTAGGTTCAACAGGGGCAACCTCAAGATTTTCTAACAATTTTTGTGTCAATTCATCAATCAATTTCTCTTGTGAGTTAATCTTGATAAGACACAATTCTCTGTCTTTAACAATGGTACTTGTTTCACCAGCCAATTTGTTGAATCTCTTAGATAATTGGGTAGTCTTAGCCTCATTTAATTGTGAAAAATGTGTGAGCACTTGAGAGATCTCTAAGTCCCCTATGTTTTGGACAGACCAAATGATCTTGTCCCCTTCCATTTTTTCCTGTATATCTAGCACAGATGGCTTTTGATCTTTTGGAGCTAAGCTCCACATTGCCAATGTTTGGGATTCTGGATTGTATCCAAATCCCCTAATCATTCCACCAACTTGGACTTCTGATGACAATTTAACATCAAGTTGCTTCCTTATTTGGTCTATTATGAAGGCTGAGGACAAATCCCATCCTTCTACCAATAATATACCACTGGATTTTACCATTTTTATGGCTTCTTTAGGAGTTAGTTGTTCTAATTTAGGATCATAGTCCTGTAACTCTTGCAAAGCCTCCTTGGTTACTTGGTCACCTCCTGCCAATTGCAGATTTGTACTCACCTATTGTTGCTTGTTCCAAATAATGAAGTCCTTGAATTCCTTGGTTTTTATGTAATTATCATCATTTAAAAATTGTTGCTGATGTAACACTCTTTCATCAGTGCAAGTTAGAAGAGGCAATTCAATTTCCTCTTCATTATACTTTTGTAACTTTTTACCCTACCTTATTTCCTTTCTAAGATCATGGTCATAAGGCCTATCTCCTGTGGTAAGGGCATAAATTATGTCTCTTTTCTTCTCTTTCTTCTTCTTCTAAGATGGCTCCCATGTTTCAATATTTTGTCCTTTTAGTGGGGGGTCATTTGTAACCTCTTCCTCAGGGACCTATGTTAGGTCAATTATATTTTATCCTTGTTCTCCCTCTACTTCTTCTTTTGGTTGTCCTTCAATCAATGGTCGATCTATTGGAGGGGCTAGGTACTGAGTATCCTCCTTCACTATCCTCTTCATACTCTGATGATGAGTGTCCCTTGCAGCCCTTTTCTAGAACTACCAATGTATCTTCTAATTGGTTGCATAAGAGAGTATGTGATTCTATCATGGCATCTAGCCTCTTTAAATATGGAAATTCTGGGAAGAAACCCCCAAAATTAATGCCCTTTCTCTTGACCTGTCTCTCTAGGTCCATCCGTTCATTGAACTTCTCAGCTCTTTTATCAATCTCCTCATCATCCATAATATTTTTGATGAGGTCCTCCTCCATACATTGCTCATGTTCTTGGTTAAAGGGAATGGTAGGAGTCAAGAGATTCCTGGAACTTAATATAAACCCCTCTTTGTCTACAAATCTACACAGGGCAACATTCATTTTTTAGTGGCTTATCCATTGATTGACCAAATTTTCTGCCTTCTTGCCAATTATGAAGTTGAATATCTTAAATTTTCTTGGGGTAAAGGTACCCTTTCTATGAGGAGCTAAGTGTTCCTTGTCTATCAAAATCAATTGCTTGATGAATTCTATTGCTGCAATCTTGGTGGCACATAAAATGGGAGAATGTGGGGTGGGTAAGTGCAACCATACACCGTTATTAATGTTTAATTCTTCTCATATAAGAAGTCTCCCCAATTATGATCTCCAGGTCATTTTTCCACACACTTGCATGGCCTCAATAGTTGTAGTACCTTTACTGGAAGTCTGGCCTTGTTCACACCTAAACACTTAAGTATTGGATAAACTATCCAATTCTCAAAAGTACAAAACTCATGCTCCCTAGAAGTTTAATTCCACACTCTCAGCCAAAATTGAATGGGGTTAGCCTGGCCCTGATGAAACCTCTATGGCCTTAAACATTGACAATTCATAACAGGGAAGTTGTAGTATAAGATTAAATGCATAAGAATGGAATAATACATAAATCTAGGATGATCCTTCTTGTTTTGTATATCAACAAACCCCTGGTGCATTTGATCAATGATATACTAGATATAATCATAGTTGGGAGTGGTATGAGGGCTCTACATATCTAGGACATTCATCAGGATGTCTGAGGTAATTCTCTCTAGTCCTCCATCTTTTCCCAATACTCTGCATAATGCATAGGAGATGTACTTCATATAGAATTTTAGGTCCTTATACTAGTATGGGGCATTCCCCATGATGGGTTCTATGTAGTTCTTTATTTTCCTTAGTACATGATTCTCTTTGATCAATTTGGCTGCAATGCCAGACTCTCTGATATACCTATTCTCTAAGCTCTTCAAGTTTATCTCAGTGGTCATGGGATAGTACACATTGAAATCCTTCATGAATAAATTCATGTCTAAGGTTACTAAGGGCTTTCCATCAGCCTTTTTGATAGTCTTAGTGAAGATATCATACCTACTAACCAATTTTTTAATAAAATCAACATCTACAAAGATGTCAAGAACTATTAACCTGGCTAATCCACAAGTCCATGGGTTTGAAACTGGCATAGCCTTATCACTATTATTAAAAAAGTAATTTAACAGGGAATAACCAGATGAGCTTGGGGTTTTTTCATCTCTAATAAAACTCAAATCATCAGTGAGGATATCAGCACTTACCTTTCTATTCTAGCTTGAACCTGGTAGCAATGTGAGGAATTCATCTGAATAATTTATTTTTCCTTTTGTATCATCTTCGGCAACACCACTTCTCCCACTAGTTGAAGCTACACTCAGTGCTTGACTCATTTTCTTTATATTTTGATCACACCTTTTTCACCAATATTGAAACAAATCTCCTCCAAACCCTGACCACCAGCTGTCAATTTATCTATAATTTGAACTTCTAAACACTGCAAAGACCACCAATTATACTTCTCTCTAAATTCTAGACTAGATAATAACTTCTTTCAACATTCACTACTTGGAAATATTACTCTTCTTGGAAAATTTTGATTACATGTAAAATCTTACGCTCTGAAAACTTGAAAGCTGGTGAAGTGAAATGACTAACTGCAACCTCTATTTATCTTCAGAATCATCAATGCACAAATCATTTATTTGTAAATTCAGTCATTTCTAGCTTCAATTCCTTGTGTTGTGAAATTAATTTTCTTTCTAGCCATAGTCATAGAAAATGATAGGAAATCAAATTTGAAAGATTGCCTTTCTGTTAAAAAACCTTATTATATTTGACAAAATATCAAAATCCAATCTGATTGGCTATCATGAATATGGCTCAGCTACTTTTTCCAATGTGGAATTTACCTTTTATAACTCCTTTTAAACCCTTTGGTTTCCATTTAGAGACTTGGTGACTACACCTTTATCTCTTTATCACTGAATGATCTTGACTTTTCCAACTTTATCTAGTGATCACCCGACTACCGTAGATCTTCTTTTATTTGCATCCAACAGTTTACGCCAAGTCTCAAGATTCTCAATGAAAACCCTAATATATCATGAGATAATGCAACTATCATCTCCAAGTCGCCAGATGCTATTTGGAGACCACGCGACTGAATAAATTATAACTAATGCATACCTTTTGAACATGTGTCTCAACATAAACCTTGTCTCCAAATCACTGCAAAAACTTTGACTTTTCAAATTCCCCCAGTGACTTGATGACCACCATTAGATTTACTTTTAATCTGAGGTTTGTCACTAGATCTCTTGATTTTAACTTAACTCGCACTTTATACTGAGACCCTGTGAAAATATAAACTTTGAAACTCAACTTAAACCTTGGTTTTTTCAGGAGACTTCACCACTGTACAAACTCATTATCGCTTGATAATTTTGGAACTACGGGGTTAATCTGGAGAACTCCTGACTACTGTAAGATTTAACTTCTGATCAACGATTTTCACTAAGTCTTGTGTCTTTTGTCTTAACTCACATTTTTTTTAGAGACAAAGCGACTACAGTGAAACTTTAACTTTTCAACTTAACTCATAACCCTGGATCACTTTGGAGATAATATGACTGAGTAAACTCAAATTCGCCATAAAAAATCACTAACCCTGGTCTCATCTAGAGACAATCCAACCACCGTTAGATTTACTTTGCATCAGATGATTGTCTCTAAGTCTCCAAATAACTGAATGCATATTCCTTTTCTATAGAGATAACCGGACTAAAGGGAAATCGCTAAGTCTCTTAATACATAAGAATATACAGATTTTATAAAGAGACTTCGCGACTACAAAATATAACACGTGCTTTAAGTGGTTTCTAAGTTACGATAAAGTAACTTCAAAATAGAAGGTTTTTCACATAATTAGGGTTTTTTGACATTTTTGAGCAGAAATGACCCTAGGGCTTGGGTTTTTGGCATTTTTTACTAGGTTTAGGGCTAAAGAATTTATTTGCAGAGAAGCATGAGCAATTTTTAGGAATAACTTTCAACTCTTAAGCATACAAATAACTGGGAATTTCAAAATTTTACAGGGTAGACTAAAAATAGGAAATACAACCAACAATGGCTCTTTCTAAGGATGGATAAACACAATTTTATGACAAGAACCATAGAATCTCTAGTTGCAGACCTCTTCAAAAAACAAAGGTGATGCTGACTAACCTACTACAGAAAAGAAACACACAACAGAAAGGAAACACGCCTAATTACATATGATACATACTTATGCATGAACATTTAATTTTTAATTTGAAAAAAGGTTTCATAAATTGCCCATGCACAGGAAACTCAAAATCTTTTCCATCCATATTTTTTAGAAGATAAGAATCTTTACCAAAGCTCTGAGCAATAATAAAGGGTCCAAGCCATAATGATTCAAACTTCGTGTGCTTCCCTTTATCATCTGCTCTCACATTCCACTAAAGAACCAGGTCATTTGGTTGGAATTTTCTGTTTCTATCCCTTTTGTCAAAAATATATTTTTGTTGTAATTTTATATTCTCTTTTTGGCTATCCTTTTTTATTTCATCCAATTCTGCCAATTGCATCATTCTGTCTTGCATATTGTCAGAAAATTCTAACTGTTCCTCTTGTATAAACTGGTATACTGGTAACAAATTGTTAATAGGCACCCTTGATTTCATACCATATACAAGTTCAAATGGTGATTTGCATGTTGCTTTCTTGACTTTTACCCTATCAGCCCATAATGCCAATTTTAGTTTTGTATGCCATGCTCTCTTGTTCTTTTCAAGTGTCTTCTTTAAGATCTTTAATATACTTTTGTTACTAGACTCAACTTGTCCATTTTATTGTAGATGATATGGGGATGAATATGACATCATTATCTCATATTTCTCACAGAATTCTTTTATCTCATCTGATCTAAAACACATGGCATTATCCATTACTAACTTTGTAGGCACACGAAATTTGGTTAAAATATTTTCCATTAAAAATTTTGTGACCACCTTACTTGTTGCCTTTTTGTGAGTATAGCTTCATAATCTATGGCTACAAGTATCCAACTATGTCCACCACTAGATTTTTCTGAAAATTTACCTATAAAATTAATTCCCCACATAGAAAAAGGAGCTTCAACATTCACAGGGTTCAGTAACAAGGCTCCTGAAAATTTTAGCCTTTTTGTGAACCTTTGACACGGCTCACATCTCCTGACAAATGCGTGGGTATCTTTGAATAAGTTGGGCCAGAAATATCCAGCCCTTAAAATTTTATGGGCAGTATTCTTGGCAGAAAAATGACCTCTGCATACCCCAGCATGCATTTCATTTAACATTTTCTCATATTGCCTTTGATCTAGACATAGTAATAATATACCATTTCTATCTTTCCAATATAAATCTCCTTGTACTAAGGTGTATCTCTGAGCCTATAATTTGAGACTTCTCTTTTGGTTATCTGTCATAGCATTAGGACACTTGGCATTCTTTAGGAAATATACAATATCAGCATAAAATGGTTGTTTCTCTATACTTGTGATTGTTTGATCATGTATCTCTATATTATTTACTTGCAATAGATCCAAGTTCTCCTATGTCATAAGTTTTTCCAAACCTTGACCTCTTACCAATTTTGTAATGTGGATTTATAAGTTGAATTCCTGAATTTGGTTAATCCGCTTATATCTCTTACCAGTCACTTCTGATTGGGTAAGAATGTCTTTCACTGTTGAATGAGGCACATATGAAAGTACCTTAGCACAAACTAAGTATGGTCTAAAATATTTTATAGCTTTTACTAAGGCATATACCTACTTTTCCATCATTTCATAGTTTATCTCTGTAGCTTGAAGGGATTTGCTAAAAAAGGTTATTGGA
The DNA here is from genome assembly GCA_018584345.1 of Thuja plicata. NCBI lineage: Eukaryota > Viridiplantae > Streptophyta > Pinopsida > Cupressales > Cupressaceae > Thuja > Thuja plicata. Next base: position 2,963,545 of record MU223317.1, on the reverse strand, counting down.
TGTTCAAATCCCTCTTCATCCTTTTGTAATATAACAATAGCTATAGTATGAAAAGATGCAAATGAAAATAAAGAAAAGGGCTTACTATAATTTGGAGGTTTCAAAATAGGTGCCTCTTGTACTGCTTTCTTTATTCTCTCAAATGCTACTTGAGCTTCCTCATTCCATTGAAATTTTGCATCTTTCTTTAGCAATTTGATAATCGGTTTGACAATTTCTGCAAAATTAGTTATGAATCTTCTGAAAAAATTTATTTTTCCTAAGACAGATTGTACTCCTTTTAAATTTTTTGGAGTAGTGACCTTTTGGATAGCCTCTATTCTCTCAAGGTCTATCCTAACTCCATCCTTGGACACTATATGTCCCAATAACATTCCTCATGTGACTACAAAATGGCATTTTCTAGGATTCAATGAAACGCCATATTCTAAAGCTTTGTTAAAAAAATTCTCTAGATTCTCACAGTGATCCCCTTCTTTTTTAGAATATGCATTCAAATCATCTTGATAAATAATCATGAATAGATCAATAAATTCCTTAAATTCCACATCCATGGCTCTCTGGAAAGTTGCTCCTGCATTTATTAATCCAAAGGGAATTTTGACATAGACATAGGTTCCTCATGGAGTAGTAAAAGTAGTCTTGAATTGCTCTGAATCTTTCACAAGCACCTGGTTGTAGCCTGAGAATCCATCCATCATTGACAACAACTCACAACCAGTTACCTTATGCAACATTGCTTCCATGTTTGGTAAAGAATAGTTATCCTTTAGGGAAGCAATATTCAAATTTTTGAAATCTACACACAGTCTTATATCACCATTCTTCTTTCTTACTGGTACTAGGTTTGAGACCCAAGTTGAATGTCTGATAGGCTGAATAATTCTAGCATCTTTTAACTTCATCAACTCCTATTGCATTTTTGGATCCAATAGAGGATTAATAGGTCTCTGCTTTTGTCTGAATGGTTTAGTATCTGTTTTGAGTGGGATTTCATGTTGGAAAAGATCCTCTCTATAAGCCTTAAGATCTTCATATGACCATGCAAAAACATGCTTATGTTTTCTCAGTAATTTTATCAAGTTGATTCTAACATGAGAGTCCAATCCTTTTCCAATATAAACTATTTGAGAAGTGGTCTATGATCCCAAATTTATCTCCTCTAGATCCTCAATTTTGGCATTACTTACCCTTACTGTATATTCATTTTGATCAGTAAACAATGACTCAAGTTCTACCAATCCCTTAGGAATTTGGTTAGAACTAATTTGGAAAACCTCATCCCCTTGTACACAATCCTTACCATCAATGACCTCAAGCAGATTATTGCAATCTATACACTGGTCTTCATAATGATCAAGGCACTGAAGAAATATAAGGATATCTTGGTCATCCTCAAACACTTTCCAGTTGTAAATGTTGTCTGGGGCAACTGGTCTTATTTTAATTTCCATAATTGATACCCCATTTAAGGTCATATCATTATTTTTCAAAGCCACATTGGCCAAGAAATCTGCCATAATTTTTCTAGACCTTTCTATCCAATTTATATTAAAGGCATCAAAGAATTCTATTTGGTCCCAAATAGCATGTCTATACATTTTTAATTTGTCATTCTTTATAGAATATTTGGACCTTACTTGGGCTACTACTAACTCTGAGTCACCATATACTTTTAAACATTTTATACCACGTTTAGTATTAATTTCTAGCCCTAGAAACAACACTTCATATTCTGCTATATTATTTGTACACTAAAAAGATAGCAGAAAAGAATATTTGAATGTGGTACCTGATGGAGATATAAGTAGAACTGCAGCTCTTGATCCTTCTTTTGAACAGAATCCATCAAAATACATTTGCCACAAACCATAACTTTGTATAGACAACTCCTTCACCAAAGGATCAACATTTTCACACTGGTGAGTACTCCTTTTGATTCAAAAATTTTCCATGTCAATGTCAACACAATAATTAACATTTGTATCCTCATGCAATTCTATCATGTGAGGTGTTCTTCCGTCTCTAGATACCTTTACATTATTTCTAGCTATATTGAAAGTGGCATAAGATAAGTCACACAAAATACTGCCACCCATTGAAGCACTCCACTTTCTAGACAACAACATGCCATAATGTGGTGGTATGTCAACCACCAGTACACTCATAGTCAATACTGTATCTGGGAACATGGCTAATTTGTAGGGAAGGGCTTCAATAGTTCCAACAATAGGTATTTCTATTGATTCCATTGCTTGACACCTCCCATGAGGAATATCTACTTGTAGACCCATGGATCTCATAATTTCTGCAAGCATGACTGTATTTGATGCTCTTGAGTCTATCATACATTTTTTTAGCATCTTTCCATTTATAACCAATGTTAAGAAGAAGGGGTCAACAACCCCTGAAGAACTGTTAGTGTTTAAGTAAATCTGAGGGATCTCAGAAATCATCCCCTCGAGCTCCTTTCCCTTTTTATTGAGTCTCTTTTCAATATGCTTTGTATTATGAGATTTTACTATTGATACATTATTCAACGTTGAAAGAACTTTTTCTGTGTGTTCTTTTATTCTCATCATCTCTAGGAATGGGGCTTTTACAGTCATCTAAGATAAGCATTGTCCCATATCTACAGGAGTATATTTTACATCAGAAGCTTTAGATTTTTCTATAGTGATATTATTCTCTTCTATCTGAATATTCACAGCAAGTTCTTCCCTCCTAGATTTCTTATTTTCCATTTTAGGGGAAGAAGAACTTGCTTCTGGATCTTTAGCCTTTTCTATATCTACATCTTTTTGTTCATTATCTTTGTTTACTATCTTGACCTTAGGTCTATTTGCATTTTCCCCAGGTGCATATTTTTTAGGTACATATTTGGCATCTATTTTCTTTTCTTTTATGAAGATGCCTGATGGTTGACTACCAGCATTACCCACCACTTTGTTTCTTAGGTGATAGTTGTTTCTTTCTTTACTCACTAAGTCAGTAGTGATTCTGGATTTTTCCTCATTAGAGGACTTTATCACTACTGAGGGTTCCTGACTATTTTGGGCATAACACCTTATTTTATCAACCTTGTCTTCTTCTTCACTATCTGATAATATTTTCTACTAATGAACTTCTATTCTTCCTAGCAGGCCATATATGTCATGATTTTCAATTTCTTCATCAGAATCCATATCATGACAAGAATATGCATTATTCATACTATAATCACATGAATCATTTTCATCCTTTTCTTTCTCTTCATTTTCTTTTAAATCTAAGGAAACAATGCAAAAATCATGATTGTGTGGTGCCTCACTGGCTTCACACCAAAAGTCATCATTGCACATGTGAATAGCATTTTTATGTAAAGGATCAGGAGTCCTATTCTTAGTTTTGTCTTTTATTGGTGGAGAAATAGGCTTACCATCCTTAAATTGGGTACCATAGGGGTAATTTTGCATCCTATTTTGTGGATTGTAATTATTATTATAGGATGGTTTGCTATTCTGTGGAGCCTTGTACCCTCTATATTCAGATTCCTTTTGACTACTCCTACTAAAACATGGATCTTCTCTTTTACCCAATTGTCCTGATATATTCCTATTCTTTCTATATTTACAGCTGTTTTATAGGCTTCTGTTAAAGTTCTAGGATTTTTATCTCTCAGTGCATAGCCCATTTTTTAATCAAAAGCATTAAGATAGGTAGCAAGACATGCCTTTTGATCCAACTTCATTTTCTGAAACAGATTATGCATAGCTCGCTAGAATCTTGTATTGAACTCAGTAACTTCTTCATTTGAGTTCTTCCTTATATTGTTAAATCCATTTAGTATAAATCATTCATTAGTCTTGTCACCATATTGATCCTTGAATAGATCAATCAGTTCATTCATTATTCCTACAGAACCATGAGATAAAATCCTAAACTATTCCCTAGCATCTTCTACTAGAGATTGCACAAATAATTTCATAAGAACATCTTCATAATTGATAGTTAAATCATCTAATACATCAAAGAATTTTCTTAAATGTTCTTCACAAGTTACAACATTGTTTCTTGAAAATTTTGGAAGTTTTTCTCCCATATCTTCTGGTATAGCATTAGGGTAACCTGGAATTCCAAAGAAATAAAATTGCTTGTACCTTTCTGCAGGAAGAGGTTTCCTTTGAAATTTTTCATTATCTTTAGGGGCAGAGAATTTTCTATAGTCTTTGAAAGAAGAAGCCTTGTTCTTTGATGTTGTAGCATTTTCTATATCAGCAAAGGAGATTGTAGTTGACTGCAAGAAATCAATTTTTCTTTTCATCTCAATAGTAGCAGCTTCTGCTTCAACTTTCTCCAAAATCTTAGCCATAGTTTCCCTTTCTTTTTTAATCTTCTAAAGGTCCATGTCTAATTTAGACATTTGCTCAGTAAGGTTCTTTTGAGTTTTAGGCTCCTCAACTTGTGTTTCTGTAACTTTGTTTTTTCCTTTATCTCTGAAGTTTTGAGGACCTAGACTTTGGTGGGTGTTCAAAAACTCCTGGTCTCCGCGAGACCTCTCAACATTCTTTGCAACTTGTTGTCTTAGGTATCTTCTCTTATACTTGTCAACATCTTTCTGCTCGTGTTTTTTCTTTTTATGTTCTTTTTCCCTTTTAATTTGTTGAACAAGGGCTAGTTGTTTCATAAGGATTATTTCTTCCTCTACAATATCATCAGATGGAACTTCAGAATCTAAGCTAATTGTATATTTTCCTTCTCTTTCACTAGAAGTGGTAGTGAGTGCATAGGTGTCTAGTCCAAGGCTTGGGGCTTCTACATATTCTAAGGTGCTCTTTTCTTGACTAGACTGATTTTTTTTTTTCCTTCTAGTGTTATTCTCTTCACTTCTTGGAGAAGAATCATTGATGCTTGCTTGGTTTTTCTTCTGTCTCCAAGACATCCTAGTTTTCGAAGTAGTTGGGATCCCACTATCCAACTCAACTTCAGGATTTTTTCTCATTCTTGACCTAGTATTCATATTTGAAAATCTATACTTGACTTTTCCACTGATCACAAAGATTTCACTTTTAGAGTCGCCACCCAAACTTGTTTGGGAGAAATACAGTAGAACTTTTGACTATGAATACTATAAAAATGACTTAGGAAACTTCAAATGTAAATTTGATTTGTCTTTTGAAACTAAATATTCTGAATACTTAAATCAAGACTTTACAATCTCTATCCCCAGTAGATTCACCAATTTGTTAGCTCTTTTTCTTGCAGAACAACTTTAATGTGACAGTATACTTGTATAGTTGAATGCAAACTCCTATTATATGCAAGAGAAAGGCTAATTAATGAGGGTATTAGATAACATCTGGGGAAACTATTACCTCCTCCTTATTTTTTGAGATCAACTGACTCAGGTAGGTATTACCTATGGATGATTACTGAATGACAGTATCTTTTAAGTGGATTATCTTCTTACTAATTTTCTGAAATTCCTTTTAATGGATCAACAAGTAGATGACTATGCAAATGACTATGAATATCCTGATACAGAGATTAATGATCCAAACTAGTATTTTGACAACATCAAGTAGTAATGCAATAAGGATTCTCATCCTTCTTTCTTTTTCAGTCCTTATGAACTTCAGGAGGGATAACCTATTTTGATTCTCTCTTACAGGAATCAGCAAACTGAATTGTATTCCTTAAACACAATTACTTGAATGGAATATATATTTGAAATGTGAATGATTGGATAAATTAAAATATTGGTTGGGTAATGAACAATTACTTAGCCAATTATAAACCAGTTCCTAATCCTTGGGCTATGAGTCAATATCTGGTATAACTCTATAGTAAGGTTATCAATAAAATACTTGCAACAAAGATAAAATGTCTTACAGATTATCCTCTTTCTACTAATTTATCATCAGATCCTTAAACTAATGCTAATCTCTCTAGAGTCACTTAAAATAATTAATCCTTCCTTGAAGGAGCTCACAAATGACTACATAACCACCTTGTGATTAGTATGTCTAAGTGCCTTACAAATAAACATACAAGAACTTTAACATAAATGAAAAGAGATAACCAAGATGCAGAAAAGAGTTTGCAAAATTTTGTATTAATGTCTTAAAGCTTCAAATACATTCAGATAGACAAATAGTACAAAGGCTCAGATAAATTTTTGTAGTCTTCCTTTTAATTATATTTCATTAATTTCCAAATCACTTACAAAATGATACAAGGGCTCTATGTATAGTCTCAAACCATCTTGTAATCCTTAAGATAAGGATGCAACAAGATTTGGATGGTTTAAAATACCTAACCCTAAAATCTAGAAGAGACAAAAGACAGGAAAACACCAAGCGATGGAAGGACAAAACTGAAGAATAAGATCTGATTTGATCCTTGTCTTCTTGTAGATGCCACCACCTTTGTTTGTATATGTTCAGGATAGCATCTGATATTTGTAATGAGATCTAGAGATAGCCAATACAGGCTAACTTACACTAGTCTTTAAGATTGCTAACCTTCATGTACTCAAAGAATAGGTTCCATGTGTCCTCTACTTTGTATCCAAGATGTCTAAATCAATGTCAATAGCCTTCCTTTTCTTTTGTTTTGTTATTATATCCCATGTTTTGACCTCTACATCGGTTGGCCAATTAAAGTTCTGAATATTTTCAAGCTTTGTCTTAAATCTATCCCACCTAGCATCTGTAATATTCTTGACATCTATTGAAATCTGTCTCTACCTTAAAGGTTCATCCAAAACTTTATTATATCTCTCCATATCCAACTCACCTTTGTTAGAGATATATACCTCTTTACTAGGCATTAAATTATCAAAATCTAAGATCCATGCTCCCAGTGGCTTAATTTATTTGTCTTCTCCACTTATTGATGGCACAAATTTATTATAATTAGGCCCAAACATCTACATTATAGCCTCAATCTGATTTACTTTACCCTTAAAAAATGATAAAATGAATCCTATTTGTTATATCTCCTCTGACACTTGGACTACTATCTCTCGCAGATCTGATCTCAGAGTTTGCAAATATGCTAACCTCTCAAATATACTTGTTCTTATAGACCAACTAGTATAATAGGGATTCAAAATTGCAACAAATTTATTAACCTCAGCTTGGAGGCCTGGAAAATTACCATATGCATCATACACAACATCAGCTTTATCTTTTATCATCTTTATTCTATGCTGCAATACCTCTGTTAGTGCACCTAATATAACTTCATTGTGCTCTTTGATCGCTTGCCCTATTTCCACTACATCATACTATGTTTGCTCTGTCTAGATCTCAACATCCATTACCTCTTTAGGTTCGGTGGGGGCAACCTCAGGCTTTAATAAAAATTGTTGTGTCAATTCATCAATCAATTTCTCTTATGAGATGATCTTGATAAGACACAATTCTCTGTATTTAACAATTTCACTTGTTTCACCAACTAATTTGTTGAATCTCTCAAATAATTGGGCAGTCTTAGCCTCATTTAATTTTGTAAAATGTGTGAGCACTTGAGATATTTCTAAGACCCCTGTGTTTTGGATAGACCAAATGATCTTGTTCCCTTCCATTTTTTCTTGTATATCTAGCACAGATGGATTTTGATCTTTTGGAGATAAGCTCCACATTTCCAGTGCTTGGGATTTTGGATTGTTTCCAAATACCCTAATCATTTCTCCAACTTGGACTTCTGATGACAATTTAACATCAGGATGCTTCCTTATTTGGTCTATTATGAAGGCCAAGGACAAATCCCATCCTTCTACTAATATTATACCACTAGATTTTACCAGTTGTCTAGCTTCTTCAGGAGTTAGTTGTCCTGATTCAGGATCATAGTCCTGTAACTCTTGCAAAGCCTCCTTGGTTACTGGGTCACCTCCTACCAATTGTAGCTTTGTACTCACCTATTTTTTCATGTTCCAAATAAGGAAGTCCTTTAATTCCTTAGATTTTATTAAATTGTCATCATTTAAAAATTATTGCTTATGTAACACTCTTTCATTAGTGCAAGTTAGAAGAGGCAATTCAATTTCCTCTTCATTATCCTTCTCTAAATTTTTACTATGCCTTATTTTCTTTCTAATATCAGGGTCATAAGGCCTATCTCCTGTGATAAGGGAAGCAATTCTATCCCTTTTCTTCTCTTTCTTCTTCTTCTGAGATGGCTCCCCTATTTCAATCTTTTATCCTTTTAGTGGGGGCTCATTTGTAACCTCTTCCTTAGGGACCTGTGTTAGGTCAATTATATTTTCTCCTTGTTCTCCCTCTACTTCTTCTGCTAGCTTTCCTTCAATCAATGGTCGATCCATTAGAGGGGGCTAGGTACTGAGTATCCTCCTTCACTATCCTCTTCACACTCTTATGATGAGTGTCCCTTATGGCCCTTCTCTGGCACTACAAGTGTATCTTCTAATTGGTTGCATAAGAGATTATGTGATTCTATCATGGCATCTAGCCTCTTCAAATATGGCAAGTTTGGGAAGAAACCCCCAAAAGTAATTCCCTTTATCTTGACCTGTTTATCGAGGTCCATCAGTTCATTGAACTTCTCAGCTCTTTTATCAATCTCCTCATCATCCATCATATTTCTGATGAGGTCCTCCTCCATGCATTTCTCATGTTTTTGGTTAAATGGAATGGTAGGAGTCAAGAGCTTCCTGGCACTTAATATAAACCCCTCTTTGTCGACAAATCTACACAAGGCAACATTCATTTTGTAGTGACTTATCCATTGATTTACCAAATCTTCTTCCTTCTTGCCAATTGTGAAGTTGAATATCTCAAATTTTCTTGGGGTGAAGGTACCCTTTCTATGAGGAGCTAAGTGTTCCTTGTCTGTCAAAATCAGTTGCCTGATGAATTCTACTGCTGTAATTATGGGTGGCACATAAAATAGGAGAATGTAGGGTGGGTGAGTGCAACCATACACCCTTATCAAATTATAATTCATCTCATAGAATAATTCTCCCCAATTATGATCTCCAGGCCATTTTTCCACACACTTGCATGGCCTCAATAGTTTTAGTACCTTTACTAGTAGTCTGGTCTTGTTCACACCTAAACACTTAAGTATTGGATAAACTATCCAATTCTCGAAAGCACAGAACTCCTGCTCCCTAGAAGTGTAATTCCACACTCTCAGCCAAAATTGAATGGGGTTAGCCTGGCCCTAATGAAACCTCTGTGGCCTTAAACATTGATAATTCATAACGAGGAAGTTGTGGTATAAGATTAAATGTATAAGAATGGAATAATGCATAAATCTAGGATGGTCCTTCTTTATTGTTATATCAACAAACCCCTGGCGCATTTGATCTATGATATATTGGATATAATCATAGTTGGAAGTGGTATGAGGGCTCTGCATATCTAGGACCATCGTTAGGATGTCTGAGGTAATTCTCTCTGGTCCTCCATCCTTTCCCAATACTCTGTATAATGCATAGGAGATGTACTTCATATAGAAGTTCAAGTCCTTGTAGTAGTATGGGGCATTCCCCGGGATGGGTGCTATGTAGTTCTTTATTTTCCTTGGTACATGATGCTCTTTGATCAATTTGGCTACAATTCCAAGCTCTTTGATATACCTATTCTCTAAACTCTTCAAGTTTATCTTAGTGGTCATGAGATAGTAAACATTGAAAGCCTTCATGAATAAATTATTGTCTAAGGTTACTAAGGGCTCATCGGCCTTATTGATGGTCTTAGTGAGGATATCATACCTACTAACTAATTCTAAAATAAAATCAACATCTACAAAGATGTCAGGAACTATTAACCTGGCTAATCCACAGGTCCATGGGTTTGAAACTGGCATAGCCTCATCACTATTATTAAAAAAGTAATTGAACAGGGAATAACCGGATGAGCCTCAGGTTTTTGCATCTCTATTAAAACTCAAATCATCAGTGAGGATATCAACACTTACCTTTCTATTCTAGCTTGAACCTGGCAGAAATTTGAGGAATTCATCTGAATAATTTCTTTTTCCTTTTCTATCATCTTTGGCATCACCAATTCTCCCACTATTCAAAGCTACACTTAGTGCTTGACTCATTTTCTTTCTATTCTTATGTAGGACCCCTCCATTTCCCTCATCTTGGTAAGAATGCCCTGGTAAGCACTATTGTTATTTCTTAAAAAACTTTTCGTAGATGCAATGCGAAGTTATTAAATATCTTGACTGTAGTTCGTCAACTTAATTAGAATAGATTCATCTTCAAATGAATTCATGGAATATGTTAATTTAAGACATAGTTTTAAAGTAATATTACCTTTATTTAACTATTGTGGTATTAGAACATGAAGGTGTAAACCTGTGCTTACATGATAGAATTAATATTACTCTAAGATGCTTGGAAATTCCATCTGAAATTATGATAAAAGAGCTTATGTGGATTAGAATAT
>MU223317.1:2927930-2940762 GCA_018584345.1 Thuja plicata | reverse complement strand
TAGAGTCCCAGGCAGCAATTCTACAAATTCTTCTATGTACTTCTTTAATGGGACTTCCTTCTTTTTTCCAGACCCTTGCGAGGTGGTAGGAACGATTGCTTGACTCATTCTGACTCTTTTGAATTTTACTGTCTTAGATGCACAATTCCAGATAAACAAGCTTTTTACTCTTCAAAGAAAACTTAGAATGCAGAGATGAGAGTTGTACAGAATCCAACTCAATCATCTATACTTATAGCCATTAAGGACTGTGTCTTGTCAACTTGAAAGCCGCATTTATGCACTTGAGTTTTCACAGATATTTCACTCTGTCATAAATGCTATGATCAAATTGTACTGTTAGATCCGATCTGGAAGATAGAGTGTACACTTTTTCCCACTTGGCACTCGTCAGCCTCAAACTTGCCATGCACTTTACACTTTATTCATTTTTCAAAAACATCTCTGCGAGTGAGCGACTTATCCTTGTTATCTAACTGGTCGCATGCTCGCCCTCCATCCTCGCTCAACTTTTCATCTCCCGCGAGTGAGTGATGACCTAGCTCTTGACTTAATCTCAAGTCTATCGCATACTCGCTGTTCATCATGCTTTGGCTTTTCATTTCCCGCAAGTGAGTGATTCTTTCTTTTGTTTCTTATCGCACTCTCGCGAATTCATCTTTTATGTTATTTGAATCTGGGCGACTGAGTGAGAATGCATCCTTTCTTTCATTTTTTACTCAATCGCACACTCGTGAACCTTTTAAAATGCACATTTTGACTTGGGCGACTGAGCGATGCTTTTCTCTCTTCTGCTCGTCGCATACCCGCGAGCTAATTTCCTTTTGCCCTTGGTGACTGAGCGACTGAGCGACATTCATCTTCTTTAACTCATACTATGTCTAATCGCTCACTCTCTCTCCTTTTATTTCTTCTTTTATCCAATGCGCGAGTGAGCAATGCAATATTTCTTTGCTCAGTCGCAGATTCGCGAGCTTAGAAACTTTAATTCATTTTAGACTGCGAGTGCGCGATTGCTTAATATCTCACCTTAGTCGCCCAGTCGCGAGCTATGTTTCTTTCTTCTCTTCTGCTTGGTGACTGAGCGATGACCTTCTCCTTTGGCTTGTTGCACGCTTGCGGGCTCCAAACTTTCATTTCATTATATATCGCGAGTGCGCGGATGTTTCACTTTTTCCCTTGTCGCTCACTCGCGGGCTCTTTTCTGATCATATGCATTGAATAGCGAGTGCACGACATCATTCTTTCTCTGCTCGTCGCATGCTCGTGAGCTGATCTTTCATTACCTCAAAGCTTCAGCGACTGAGCGAGGTGTTTAAATAGGTTCTTAGTCGCTCGGTCGCGGACTATCACAGAACTTAATAAGTACTTGTGCGACTGGGCGATGCACATCTCATTTCCTTGTTTTATATCTTGGTCGCGCACTCGCTCTGCAGAAAACAAGATGAGTTATACCTATGTGAGTAAGCGACAACTACATGACATGACCTCGTCACGCTCTCGCGCAACTCAAAATATTGATATGAGTTTGATGCGATTGTGCGACCGCTTAAATTTCAACACTACTCGCTCGGTCGCGGAGCATAGAATATACAGCACAAATTTCCAGCGACTGTGTGATAGACATGACCTTAGCTCGTCGCTGACTCGCTAACCTTCAAGTTAACTTCAAAAAATAGCTCGTGACTGTGCGATTAACCTCTACAAACATAAGACCCGCTCACTCACAGACAGATGATTACTTAACTTGGGCTCATCGCGATTGCATGATACATAATTTTATTACTCATCGCCCACTCGCAGGCATACTGAAACTTGACTCAAACAGCTCGCGACTGCGTGATTAACCTTTTCATCAACAGCTTGTCGCCTACTCGCACAACTTAAAAACCTTATAATAAAACTGATGCGACAAAGCGACTAAAGATGAAATATGACTTGAAAAAGTGATAGACTCAAATTGAGCGGTAAAACTCAAGACTTTGAAAACAAGAAAGCCCGGGAAAATGACAAGACCAAGGGATTCAAAAAAATTTTGATATAGTGCTAACAGAACCCTCTTTTCTTGGAGTCAGTTAACATTCTGAATTTTATAGTACCTACAGACAAGAAAGTAGCCAAGATTCAATTAGTTGAAGATGTCGACAGCATTCTAACAAGATTCAAAGCACACTTTACAGATCTAGTAGATTTTGCTACTAAAATTGCAGAAGATGAGTATAAAAAGGAGAGATTGAATGAATTGGTAAAGAATTTTACCTTAGACTTAAAATCTTTAAAGATTGGGCAATCTATATTGAAAGAATTAGCAGCCAAAGGTAAGAAAGTTATAGCAAACTGCATGGATAGAGTAAAGTTCACCTATGAACATATCAAAAAGATAGAAGAGGTAGAGATCATGGTGGATATTATTAGAAAATCAGTTGAGACATCCACACAAGACATGAACATATGTAACAATGTCTATCAAGGTCAGTTGGACAAAATTGAAAAGGCTAAGTTGGAGATCAGTAAGATAAGAGTCAGACAAACTCAATTGATAAATACACTTGCGCCCTCTTTAGCAGTTCTGAATGAGAACATCAAATAGATTGATGCCACCAAGTGACATATGATCAAGGTCCCTACATGGATTTGATGAAGATGGAGAAACTAACATATGCCTTATGCACGCATCTTCAAACATTTGATGCAATGAAGGTATTCTGGCAGAAAGAGATCCAATCTCTTCAGATTGTGTACCTAGATGTTTACATGGAGTAAGTATCTAGAAGACTTACAAGTTTTGTACACCTTTGTCATTAATGTCAAAGGGGGAGTAATAGAGAATGTGTATATATGGGGAGCAGTATATGTATATATTAAAAGATGCTATGATAGATAGTTTTTTGTGATTAAGTTATTTTGAGAAACTTGGCCACATTCCTTTGTTGCCATAAATGAAAAAGGGGGGGATTGTTGGCAAGTTGGCTTCCTGAGGATGCATGACTTATTTTGTGTTTTCATCATGGCAACAAAGTCATACTAAGTTTCTGTCAAAGTAAACTTAGAAGACAAAATGACTATGGAAAACAGGACAGATAGAGTTATACAGCGATCAACACATCAGCACGTGTGAGTGACTAAATCAAAGTATGCGCATTCAGATATATGTTCTATGTGATGTATACATACTAATTCTAGACACACATGGTATGGCATGATAGTACGGAGAAGTTACAGACAGATCAATACACCAGCAGTCCAAAAGACAAAGCATGAAAGCCGACTAGTGTTTTGATTAGCGTATATTATTTTGTTATGTAAAGGCCAAGCACCTATGATAGTATGTTTGTAATGATTTAATTAGTAATGTTGTAAACATGTTGAAGCCAATTGTTTTGGAAGTTTTGTGTATTATGTTTTAGGGCCGACCATAAGTCTTGTTTTGGGTTGCGTCTATTTGGGTATGAACATATAAGTATGTAATGTAAAGTTATGTTACAAGTGTTGAGTAATATGTATGAGTAAGATATAGGAGAGTAGTATAATGAAGTCAGTATGAGATAAATCTCTTTAAGAGAGTAAGAGCATCAGCACATACATGGAACTGATCAGACAGCAGTGTCATCACAGCAGTTCACTTTTGATATAGTGTATATCAACTATCAGAAGGTTGTAGCCTTCATCCTATTGAGCAGTGATCTCTGGCAGTGAGCCAAACACCTTTAACAAGGTTTTTTAATAGACTCCTAATAGGTTCTAGACTCCTAACAGGGTCATTGTACTTGGATTGTAAAGACTGCTCCTAACAGGGCAAAGGAACTTTAACAGGTTCATTATACTAGTGCAATATTTGTGGGTACTAATTCCCACCGGGGTTTTCCTCTGATCAAGGTTTCCCCGTAAACATATCATGTGTTATGTGTTCTTTTATTGAGATTCATTGGATGTATGTTTGATTTATGTTTAAGTTTCTTAAATATAATAAATAGACAAACATTGATTCAACCCCCCCCCCCTCTCAGTGTTTCTAACAATTGTATGGGTGGTTCTGCATCCTAGGCTACTGACTAAAATTATTGTAGGATTGCCTATTGTTATTTGGAACTCTTCAATTCTTATTCTCTTCTGGTTTCAAATCTTATATAGCATTTAGAATATGTTTCATATTGACCTCTTCCTTAGGCTTAGCATTTGAAGGTTTATCTAATTCCTTTCTCGTGGGCTTCCAATCATCTCTTCTACCCAATTTCCCAAATACCCTCCTATTTGTTTCTATATTGATAGCTATTTTATAAGCTTCTCTTATAGTCTTTGGATTCTTATCTCTTAGGAGGTATCCCATCTTAGAATCAAATGCATTAAGATAGGTAGCTAGACAAACCTTATCATCAAGTCTCATAACCTGAAAAAATTTATGCATAGCTCTTTGAAATCTGATGTTGAATTCTGCAACATCTTCATTTTGATTTTTTTATATTGTTAAATTCAATTAACATGAATCCTTCATTGGTCTTATCACCATATTTCTCTTCAAAGTAGTCCATTAATTCCTCCATTGACCCTACAAAATTATAGGGTAACCCTCTGAACCAATCCCTATCATCCTCCACTAAGGACTGAACAAAAATCTTCATCAATACATCCTCATGCGTAACTTCATAATCATCCATCATGTTAGAAAAAAAAATTAAGTGCTCTTCACATGTGATTACATTGTTCCCAAAAAATCTAGGAAGTTTATCTCTAATGACAGTTGGAACCTCATTAGGATAACCAAGAATTTTATGAAAAGAAAATTGTTTGTACCTTTCAGCATGAGTAGGTCTTCCTTGATATGAAGTGTTAGCTTGAGAAGCATAGGCCTTTGCATTTGATGTTGTAGCTCCTTGCACACCAAGATGAGAGAAGCTAGAAGACTGTATGAGAAAATCCACTTTCTTTTTCATTTCTAGAGTAGCAGCATCAACTTGTGTCTTCTCAAGCACTTTAGCCATAATTTCTTGTTCTCTTTTAGACTTTTCAAAATAAATATCTAGTTTAGACATTTGATCAACTAGAACTTTGAGGAATTTTGGTTCATTTATTGAAACTCTTGCCATTCCTTACTTTCCCTTATCTTTAGGGCCTTAATGATCAACTATTTGATGAATGACAGGTTCCTTGTCCATTCTCTCAGGCTCTCCAACATAATTGATGGCCTCTTGATTTTGTACTTTCATCTTCAATTGCTCAATTCTGATCATCTTTTGCCTTTTCTCATCTTCCTTTTCTTTGTTTCTCTATTGTGTGATGACCATTTTCTTTTGGAGACATCTTGTCCATTCTTTATCTTCATCATCAACATCTTCTGAATTAGGAAGTGTGATGTCAGAATCTCTTTTATTTCTTTCACTAGGAGAGTTATAATCTTCATTTGTACCCAATCCCACATATGTAGCCTCCTTATACTTGGATGAATTTCCTTCTTGGCTACATTGGGCTGGTCTTTATTCTCTAATTCCCTCCTCCTATCTTTCAATTTGAGGATCTCTTCTATTACCATTTCCTTTTCTTGGTTTCTTAGCTCTAGATGTAGTTGGGACTTCATCTCCAACCACTCATTAGGATTTTTATTTTACCAAGACCTGGTGCCTCTATAACTCATAATGGAAAGTGTGTGAAAAAATAATTTTTTAATGCTCAGCATTGCTATAGAGAAAACATCAGAGTCACCACCCAACACTAGTTGGGATCACAACACTAACAAATATGAATAATTGCAAATAGAGAACTCACAATATAAAACAATGAGGAAGGTGAATCTTAAGTAACTCTACACACTACAATATTTGGGGTCGAATTTCGATGCCAATGTGGGACAACACTACCATTTGAGTGTGATTTTTGTTTTTTTTCCAAGTACCCCCGATCCTATCATAATAGCAATAGTACCGTCGTAATTTAGACACGTGCGTGATTATAAACAAAAAAAAGAAGATGAAATGCTCATTTCTAATTTTCATGATCGCATACCATCATGTGTGAAGAGGGCCCTAACTGTGGAAGATTGGAATCTTGGTATATGGCAGTCATGACTTGAGGTAGGAATTTGAGCTTTGTCTTCTCATTAACTCAATTTAATTTTGACGACATTTGTTGATTTAATGGCACAATATGAATTTTAATACTGGCATTGTTTACGTCTTTGCATTTGGAATGCTTGATGACCTGTGAGCTTTGAGAGCTAGGGAATCGTTTCTATTACCTTCAAGGTATTGTGTGAATTGTTTTATCTCTCTTTATTTGTTTTTTTGTTGATATTCACTATGTGGTACTCCTCATTTATGATCATTTCATGAGGAAATGTCTTGATGACTCATGGGCTGCAAGCTAGGGCATCATGCATTGTTTATGAGCTCATTGTTTAATACTAGCATTGTTTAAATCTTTGCATTTGGAATGCTTGATGACCCTCGAGCTTTGAGAGCTAGGGCATCATTGCTATTACCTTCAAGGCATTGTGTGAAGTGTTTGATCTCTCTTTATTTGTTTTTTTTTTGATATTCACTATTTGGTACTCCCCATTTATGATCATTTCATGAGGAAATGACTTGATGGCTCACGGGCTGCAAGCTAGGGCATCATGCATTGTTTATGAGCTCATTGTTTAATACTGGCATTGTTTACATCTTTGCATTTGGAATGCTTGATGACCTGCGAGCTTTGAGAGCTAGGGCATTGTTGTTATTACCTTCAAGGCATTGTGTGAAGTGTTTGATCTCTCTTTATTTGTTTTGCTATTGATATTCACTATGTGATGCTCCCTGTTTATGATCATTTCATGAGGAAATTTCTTGATGGCTCACGGGCTGCAAGCTAGAACATCATGCATTTTTTATGAGCTCGCTGTTTAATAATGGTATTGTTTACATCTTTGCATTTAGAATGCTTGATGACCCGCGAGCTTTTAGAGCTAGGGAATCATTGCTATTACCTTCAAGGAATTGTGTGAAGTGTTTGATCTCTCTTTATTTGTTTTTCTATTGATATTCACTATGTGGTACTCCTAGTTTATGATAATTTCATGAGGAAATGTCTTGATGGCTCGCAAGCTACAAGCTAGGGCATCATGCATTGTTTATGAGATCATTGTTTAATACTGGCATTGTTTACATTTTACATTTGGAATGCTTGATGATATGCGAGCTTGAGAGCTAGGGCATCATTGCTATTACCTTCAAGGCATTGTGTGAAGTGTTTGATCTCTCTTTATTTCTTTTGTTTTTGATATTCACTATGTGGTACCTAATCATAAGGCTCGTCATGTTCTCTACAAACAAGGAACAATCAAAACCAACAATGAAATATCACATTTTAACCACCATTCCCATAAAATGCACATCTACTCAATTTCCAATATCGACATGATAAAAGATCTGAAACAATCCAATTTCAAAATTCATATATATCTTCCATCATTCCACATCAAGATTTATCATAAAATACCCAAAATTCTACTTTTATCTCTTTTCCAAACATTCCCAAAAATTAGGGAATAGTTTTTCCACCTTTAAACTAGCTTGAAGCACACAAAAAATTCAAAGTTCAAATCTAAAAAATGTAAAGATATATTTTTGATACCAATTTTACAATTTTCCCATTCAATCTAAATTTTAGCATGACAATATTAAAAATGCAATTCCATCCTAATTTACTCAAATCTACTAATTTACCTATTGAAATTAATTTTTTTCAACTAAGGGAGTACATCAAACCCTGATTCAAATGATTTGTAAACACTTAAAATCCAAAAGGAAGAGAAATGAGGAACAATTGAAGCTCATACCTCAAAATTGCTCAAAAACTTATAACTTATATTTATGTCAACACACAAAATGCAAGCATGAATCCCAAAGTAGTGTTAACAATTTGTCTATCCTAAGCCAATGCAAGACTAATTCCCTCACAGTTCACACCACAATCTCCATTTGAAAAAAATAAGCATAGGGAGGGTTTTAAGAGCTCCAAAATCTCAAAAATGACTAAGTGTTGGAAAAGAATCATTTTGCCTTTATAAAACCCCATTAATATTTCATTTTTAAAAAATTAATTAAAAAAATATTTTTATTCCCCCAATTTCATTTATGTGCCCTAATTATGTAAATGTAATTTTAATGAATACAAATAAGAGTAATTTTTTTTTTACAATATTAAATTGCCTAAATGAAATATTAAATACAATTCCACAATAAAAATTAACAACAAATTACAAACTCTTTACTGGTCGACCACAAACTAGGGTCTTCAGGGCATTACCAACTACGGTAGCTAGGGTACAAACTAATAAATGCATAGGGAATCATACTTGATTAAGTACGATGAGCAAGGTATAAAGGAATTTGGCAAGTGTGATGCTCCAATTTAACCACCATTAGGGTACACTCAGACCTGTGGAGCCAAATGGAGTTAAGAATCAGGAAGTGCATACGATCTCCCCAAATAGGATAAAGTATCATAGAATATAACTTTATTGCATTTTAATAACTAAATCATGATAACATTGCATTTTAACATCAATATTAGTATCTCAACCATAGTAAAATAAAATCACATTTTTGTTTCATCTCAACACATATTTTAATGCCAAGGAGGTTGAAGACCAATCTAAGGGCCTGACTACTCTAGTAGGATCCATTGTAATCACACACATTCTCTATGCCCTAATGTAAGCATTTGAAGCCTCTAATGCACAAGGGTTTCATATTCTTCTTCTTTCTATTGTTATTTCAATATTTTCCTTAAAATCATTAGTTTAGAGTGATTTCTAGTTTCCTTCGCACTTCTAGCATATGTGGTATTTTCTTGTTGTGTGTGCTTAGTGTTCTACATGTAGACCCATACAAATGTTTGCTAGATATGCATTAACTGTGGATGACAATGCATCTTTTAGATTACAATGTGCCTTTTGAAAAACAACATGTCGTGATGACATCCAACCTAGTGAGCTACTTCAATTTATTGTTAGATTAGTAATTCTCTTAAACTAGAAGAGAGGTAAAAATTTATTAAACACAAAAAAGAGTTACAATGCAAGAAGGTAAAACTGAACCAACAGGAAAAAAAATAGTACACAACCTGTCCTTATCCACTAATTAACCCCACATGTGAGACAGGTTCCTAATTCTCTTCTTTTCATTCTCTTTATCTATTTTTGATATCTATTTTTTTTAATCTAGTTAGTTGCTCACACTTTTCTTTTGCAATGTTGTCTTTTTGTTTTAACATAGTTGGATGGGAAGAAAAACCTAGATAATTCTTCTTTTTTAGTAAAACAACAAACTACAAAACAAAAACAAAAATTGTATCTATGTCTTTCCTAGAGAAAATAGGATTAGTTGATAACCTTAACCCACTTAGGTTCCTTCGACTCCTTGTCCATGTATTTACAAGAAACATAACCATACTTGATACTCTCACAAATTTCTAATGACGAATTTCATTCAATAGATGGAAAACCAGTCAATGGCATTGCTGACTGCATTTCAGCTTAAGGAAGTTATTCCACAAGGATTAACCAGTTCAAACTTGCATTGCAGGTGTTAAATGCATCTGTAGTTGGTATTCTACAAAGAAGACACTCTGTAAGCTCTTCAGACAAAATAATTGCATAAATGTAGAGTGCATTCATCCATATTGTTGGTGACCAAATAAAAATACTTGCACAATTTTGCTAGAATGTTTATGTATAGGGTTCCATTTGGCTGGATTCCTCTTTTCTTTCTATCCTATTAAATGCACATCTATATGAAGTAAGCATGGTTCATAAGCTTTTCTATTTGAAATAGATAAGATCACCACGTTTTCATTTCTCCCAGCATGACTGTTATCTCCCAAAAAGAAATTGCAAAATTTCAAACTATACAATTGTATGATGACTGCTTGTTCTGAATGGAATTTAATGCTACCAATAATCTCCACAAGAACATGTTCCATCCTTGAAAAGGTGGAAACAGTTAGCATATACATTTAATTGTATATATATTCATATCATCATTTACAATAAATTATAGAAATTGATGATCACTTATATAATTGATTGAAATCTACTATATTCAAAGTATACTATCGATCTGCATTTAGAGGTTATTACATGTAGATTATTGGCATATCATGTTTTATATAGGATCCAGATTGAGCATCATTATCGGTGATCATTTCCAGATTGGATATTAATTATTTTTGCAAGATAAATATAGATCAAACTTGGTAAGCATTTATGTTTAATAAGTAACAAACCCTGATTAGAGATCGGGTGTTTAGTTAAGATGAAAAGGCATAATTTATGAGACATTGCATGAACAGACATGCCTCCACTTTATGGAGACATGTCCGCTCATGGGATGTGTCTCTTCCTTATATATTTAATGCAGATCTGATCCACAATTAGAGACATTTAAATTAATAAATGTTTTGCTATTGTAGATTGAATACCATTAAGAAAAATATAGAATTGTAAATTCATGATCAGTGTTGTCATGTTGTTGAGGCTGTAGATGCATTGAATCACCATTGCCATTCTATTTTGATAGCATGCTAGCTTGAAGATCTTGTGAGGTTCGAGATGTGAACTATTTTATCAAGATGTTCTTTTACTGATCCTGTATAAACATGTAAAGATGTAAAATTTTCTTAAAAGTTGTCATGTTGTCAAGACAACATTTTCATTTGTAATGAAAACTTTTTGCAAATTGGTTGCAAGTTGGTTTTGGTCATTTTGGAGGTTGAGGAATGATTATACATCCATAAATTTCCCTATGTAGAAGACTTCAATTAACAAAAAATTGGAAGAAATCACCTTATAAAAGACAAAAAAAAGGTTGATCAATTTTATGTGTGGTGGTAGAGGGATTTGTAGGGTCTTTAAGAGTCCAAATCAATTTATTGGAAGCCATAAAGCTCATAAAGCATGGTAAAAACATAAATCTCATAAAGTATGGTAAAAGAGGGCCCTAACTATGGTAAAATAGGAAAGTTTCCACTTTGCACTACTCTTCTTTTGTGAAGCTCGAGCTCAATTTGGAAGCTTGGAGCCTTTTGATCTTCATATGGAAGTTGCTAAGGAACTATGCTATAAAATTTCAAGGCATTAAATTTTATACTTTTTGACATCATAATTTTTGCTCCTTAGCATTGAGTTCACTAATTAAATGGTTCCACACACACACACACGCTCCTTAGCATTGAGTTCACTATTTAAATGGTTCCACACACACACACACACACACACACACACAACATACAACCTTCACCTGTATATAAGAGTTGATTAGAGAAGGTATATGCACAGGTGATTACCCAGCAACAAATGTACTATTGTGATAAAATTATCACAAGTCCATTTGTTGTAGGGTCAAGCTCCCAGCAGTGCTTGGTCAAATCTACATTTTGTCACTTGTGCATATACCTTCTCTAAAAATACATAACTTTTATTCCAACGATAGGAATAGTCTATAAATTAGTGGAACAATTCCTCTAAACTCTTATTTTATGAATTCCAAAGTTATATATTTTTGTGAAGAGATTTGTTCATGTATTAATAATGCCCTAGTGGATTGTTTGCATTAGTTGATTCTATACAAGCTTGACCATCAAAAGACTAAAAATTGCACCCTAAATTCACTTTAAGCATCAGATGCCCCAAAGACAGGAAGAGAGAAATAAAAAATAACATTATCTATCTCTTCATGTCTTTGGGGCATCCGAAGTTTCAATTCATACTTGACATCATCAGTTGACAACTTCACTATTTTGTCTTCAACAAAATTGCTAGAAGAAGGAATCTGAGTGGTCTGGTTGTATTTGAAGCCAGGTAATTTGACTAAATTTTGTTTATATTCTTGTAATTTGCTTGTTGATATTGGGTTGTAACCATAATAAAATAGATGCATTTATCCTGTAAAACCATCTCTATCTGGCAAAATCACCTTGCCTGCACTTGGCAGGAACTATGCTACACTCCAGCTCTTGTTTTATTTTGGAATTGGTTGTACAGGTTTGTACTCATCATAGAACTGACTGGGTGGATGGTATATTATTATATTTTTGTGAGCTTCGATCATGTTTACCACAACACATTCCACCTACATTTGTTTCAAAGTTTATAAACAACCTGTAACCCCCTAAATTTGGTATGTTCTAAACTATGGACCCTATTTGCCCTAAGTGTGATCATACCCTCGATTATGTCCAAATGACCCTATTACTGCTTGGCATAATTCTTCAAATCAATTTAATGTCATAGGTGATTTTTATCACGGATTTATATTAACTATTATAGCCATATGATCTAAATCAAATTCAAACCATTTAAATCAAATCAAAATCAAACAAGGTTATAGTATTTAATTATAAAGTAATTAAATAAATCCCTAAATCAAATACCCACTTGCAATTAACCCATTCCCCTAGCCTATTTAATTTAATTAAAATGGCTATAGTCCCCTAATTATTAAAAAGCAATTTCATTGTTTAAATAATTAATTCATATATTTCTAAATGAATTAAATAAGTTTATTTCATTTATTAATATTGCCCTAAACCCCAACCTAACCCTTCTCAACCACTTCTACCCTAGGTTCTAACCCTTCTCAACCCATTCACCCATGCTAATCTAATCCTAATCCTAAATTCTAGTCCTAACCCACCTCCTAATGTTGTCACATTCCATTAAAGAATACTTAGCAACTCAACCCACTTGAGAAAGTCCACTTTCTCAAGCTTGACCTCCTTAAGGTCCACTTTATCAAGCCATCCTCTTACATCCTCCCTTGCCTCTTTAAGGCTTTCATTAATGTCTTATTAATAAAGA
>MU223317.1:2889982-2904738 GCA_018584345.1 Thuja plicata | reverse complement strand
TCCACCAGTTGTTCAAAGTAGCTCATAGCAGCATTGGGATCATTCACTCTATTATTAAGTTCTTTCTCAGATCTCAATTCATCTTTCAATTGACTATTCTCAGATCTAAGATTAACAATCTCCAAGTCTTTCCTACTGATCTCCTGATTCACAAGTAGTAATTGATTTGCCATGTCCACTTGATTGACTGTCATTGTTTGTACATCATGTGTTCTTTCATCAAGTCTGGTAGTCATCATTCTTTTGTCTTCTTCTGCCATAGCCTTGTCATCTTCGTCTTTCTTTTTCTATTCAACAACTTCACACATTCTTATTGACTGGGCTTCTTGTTCCTTTTTCAAGTTTTTGACTTCTTCACATGGTGCACTGTTCTTTTCCAGTAGATCTACTATTGTTGCATCACTCTTAGTAGAATCTCCATTCTAAAATAGAATTTTGGTGTCCTCTTCCTGATAATGAGTGTCATTCATTAGTTTGGCCAAATCTTTCCTTGCAGTCAAGGACTTCTTTAATTCTTGTCTTGCAGTCTCAAGCTATTGTAGTGCTAGTTGAATATCAATCTTTTGATTCTCAATGACTTTACCCATCTTGTAGATCTCCATCTTAAGATCTGTATTCTCGAGCTGATTATGACCTTTTTAGAGAACTAAGCTCTGATACCAATTGTTGGAAATACAATAATGGGAAAGCAAGATACTGAGAGGGGGGGTGAATCAGATCTTCAAATTTAAACACTTAAAACAAATGGATCCACATTCATACATATATGAATCTAATGTAATCTCAAATAGCATCCACACAATGAAATAAATAACACATAACACAAGAACTTGGTAACCCAAAAACCCAAGTAGGTAAAACTGGGGTGGGGATGACACCCACAAAATTCTCCACTACTGCAGTAATAAAGTGTGCTTGTTAAGGCTACAAATGTTGATTACAAAATGTAATCTACCATGTTAAAGGTCTACCCAGTTAAGAGCTAAAGATCATTACAATCTACCCTGTGAAAGGATTTGAACTTACAATAAAGTAAGCACTTTGTTAGGAGATAAAGAAAGGTCTGCTAGAACCACTCTGTTAAGAGATTTTCACCTGATACAATGATTAGAATATCTCAAGTATTGATCCTTCGGTATGCACTCTGATGCTGATGACAGATCTCTTCTTTCCATTACCTTCTATGATCTCATAATCTGATATAACTTTACTCTGTTGTTCACTGTGTTGTCACTCTGCTTGATCTCTGCTTCTTAACAAAATAACCCTCTGTGCATTTCACTTCAAAAATGTAGTCACCACACACTTCGTCTGCTCTCTCTCCTTACACTTTCAAAATAGGGTTTAGAAGCAATCTAATATATCTTGTTTGAGTCTGATGGCAAGATCTAGATCAATGATCAAGATCTAATACCCATACCTTGATGGTATTACAATTAATGTTTACAATAGATCATGCATAGGATAAAACAATTAAATGCATAACTAACTTTGTAGAAGAATATTAAATGCATACATAAGTCAGCCCAAAAATCTTATACAAGTCGGCCATATCACTTATCCTCAAAGTTTGAATCATTCCAGACATGTATACAAAAATTGTTCTGCTCGGCACTTGACTTCTCTGTGTCCTACTCAGCTCAAAAATGTAACTCAGCTTGGCAATGTAACTAGGCAAACTAAAAACTACTCGGCAATGTTGCTCGGCCTTTTATAGTTTTAGCTCAGCCATAGTGATAGCCAACTAAAACTGCCTAAGTGAATGACTAAGTGTTGGTCACTAATCATCAAAAGAACTTAGAGATTAACACTTCAAACATTCAATCAATTGCATGTCATCAATCTCTCCCTTTGGCATTGATGGAAACATACTACATTATCATACTATACTATTACTAATACAATATGAAATATACAGTTGCATCAATATTTCCTAATGTAACTATTACAAATGTCTGGCTCTCGGTAAGCTCAAATAGCTTAGATTTATTTCTTGCAGAATGGTTGTCTTCAATCTTTAATCCCTTCTCTGGATAGATGTATCATCTGATATCTCGATTTTGATATGTTCTCTACCTTGACTGTTCCTCTTCTTGATAATCTCTTTTTCTTTTGACAACATTCTTTCTCTTTGTCTAAACTCTCTTCCTTTGTTACTTCTCTCCCTTAGATGGATATTTCATGTGTAATCAATTTCTCTCCCTTAGAATATTGATTAACTCTTCCTTTATGATTCTCAGGAACTTCTTTTCATAGATATTGATATAATATTTTCCTTTATCATATCTTTCATTTTGATAATGAGATCATCTCTTCCTTTGTATGATAAATAAAATCTCCCTGATGATAATTCTTCCTTTTGTATGATAATGAGATATTTCTCTCCCTTTGACAATAATGCCAAACAAAAATATTCTCCTTGATTTCTTATTTATATCATGTTCCATCCCTTTGCATAATATATTCCTTGAATTTCCCTATCCATCAACAATGCAATGTCTAAATTTTAGTGCAAATTTGTACCTTGTAATGTATAGATGTATCTGTTGCTATCAATCTCAGTGTTTGCATCAACATGACTGATCTTCAAATTTGGTATAGGCTGATGAAACCTCCTAGTCAGATTAACTGATCAATAGAAAAGGTTTGGACCCCTAGTCTCTGTCTCAGGTAGTCAAATGTATCCTTCGGTAATGGCTTGGTGAATATATTAGCTAACTATTCCTTTGATTGAACATATTCCAGTGTCACTTCTTTTGCTTGCACTTGTTCTCTTAGATAGTGATACTTGATAGCATCTTAGCATGCATGACTAGATTTTTAGAAATGCTTATTGCACTGGTATTATCACAATAGATAATTACTGGTTCAAGAATCTTCATATTCATACCTTCCAGCAATTGTTTGATCCATGAAATATTGGATCAATTTGCAACAGCAGCCACATACTTTGCTTCTACAGTAGACTGAGAGATGCATCCTTGCTTCTTGCTTATCCATGTGACAAGTCTGTCACCCATGAAGAATGCTCCTCCAATTGGGCTCTTTCGGTCATCAATGTTTCCAGCCCAATCAACATTTGTATAGAGTTGTAGCTCAAGTTTTCCTTCTCTTTTGTACCATAAGCCATATTCCTCGGTGTTCTTCAGATATCTCAGAATCCTTTTGATAGCTGTCATATGTGATTCTTTGGGATTAACAGAGAATCTTGCAACTATCCCCACTGCTTGTGCTATATCTGGTCTTGTGTGAACAACATACATCAGTTTTTCAATCATTGATCTATATAAGGTTTGATTTACCTCATTTGTCTTGTCTTCTTTTGTCAGCTTGCATCTAGTAGCCATAGGCGTTCCAACTAGTTTGGAATCTTCCATCTTGAATATCTTTAACACTTCCTTGATGTATTTGGACTGAGTGATATAAATGCATGCATCTTGTTGAAGAATCTATAGACCAAGAAATAATTTCATCTCCCCAAACATAGACATTTAAAATTCCTTTCTCATTTCATTAGCAAAGGATTTGCATAACAATTCATTCCCTCCAAAAATGATATTATCAAAAAAAGTTTCAGCAATCATAATATTACCATCGGTATCTTCTTTTAAGTATAGATTTTTATTTTCACTTGTTCTAACAAATTTTATGCTAACGAGATATGAGTGAAGTCTTTCATACTAGGCTTTAGATGCTTGTTTAAATCCATACAAGGATTTGTATAGTCTACATACCGTGTTTCTCTTGTCTAGATTAACAAACCCTTCTGGTTGTTCAGTGTACACCTCTTCTTCAAGTATTCCATTTAGGAATGCAGATTTGACATCCATTTGGTATACCTTGAATCCTTTAAATGCAGCATAAGAAAGTAAGATTCCAACTCCTTCTAGTCTAGCAACGGGTGAAAAGGTTTCACCATAATCAATACCTTCTTGTGCATATCCCTTGCATACTAATCTTGCTTTGTTTCTAGTGACTTCTCCATTCTCATTCAGCTTATTTCTGAATATCCATTTGGTACTGATGAAATTCTTGTCATATGGTCTTAGTACTAGTGTCCATGCATTTTTATTCTCAATATTTTCTATCTCTTCATTCATAGCACTGACCCATTCTTCATTCTCAAGTGCATTGTAAACAGATTTAGGCTCAAAATCACAAAGTAAAAATCTGGTGTTAAGTGACTTACTTCTTGTTCTTGTTCCAGCATTCTTGTCTCCTATGATTTGGTTCTATGGATGATGTCTTCTGACATAATCGGCAAGTTTCAATTCATCTTTGTGTTCATCATTCTTATTATCTTCTTCACCTTCATTTTCATCTCCATTGTTTGGAACATCATCTTGAGTATTATCCTGATCGTCGGTAATTGCAACCTGATGCTCGGGTGCAATGTTCTGGGACTTGGGAGTGACACATTGTTTCTTGGGTGAGTGTTAGTTTCTATGTAAACAAACCTATTGTAGTCCTCTAGTTCCTTTTTGCTTTCCTTATCATTTTTTTCTGCAAATTCATCTATTTTCACATTTGCACTTTCAATGATTTTGTTAAATGACTTGTTAAGACATTTATAAGCCTTGCTTTTGGTTGAATACCCTGGGAAGATACCTTCTTCACTTTGGCAGTCAATTTTTCCATTTCTATCATCCTTCAATATATAACATTGAGACAATCAACAACCGTCCCAGATCTACTAGGGTTTCATGTGTACGGCGTCTTGTCTGTGTCTTTGCTCTGGGATTTCCATCTGTCATACCGCATTTACTGCGGGATTTTTGCATTAGGGTTAGCTTTTAGTATGGCTCTGGCCAACTTCGGCCTAGTAGTTGTTGCTGGTGCATGAGTTGAAGCTTCAGACAGCCATGGTGCCTCCTCTGAACAAACGTCCTCGCAAGTTCGTCCCAAAGGTCTTTCATGAGGTAACCCTGATATTGTTCTTAATCTGCAAGAATTTGATTCTGCATGTGAATGGTTAGAAAAGCATACTCTGATTGGATATTTTGTGGGTCATACTCCTCCTGAAAGTATCCTCAAAGACTGGGTTAACAAGAGTTGGACCCCTCATGGGGTCCGCCTTGACAGTGTGCAAAACCTTACCAAAGGTTTTTTTCTTTTCCATTTTTCTAACCCTTCTTAGGCAGAAGCGGTTTTTAACCGCAGACCGTGGACTGTTAGGTCTTCCCTGCTTGTTTTCTAGAGATGGTCTTGAGACTTCACCATCTCAGATGACAAGAAACTTAGGGTTCCTATTTGGGTCGAATTTCCTGGTCTCCCCTTGCCATGCTAGTCATTCATTGAGTCCATTACTAAAACCCTTAGTAAGGTCATTGTCATGGAACATGACAAATTTTTCAATGCCCATCCCCAGAAGCGTGTCTGTGTTGAGGTTGACCTTTCTAGGGACCTCAAAGACACTATTGAAATTCAGATTGGTGCCCTCACCATTTCTCAAAAAGTTCTCTATTTGAACCTACCCAACACCTGCTATCGGTGTCAATCGGTAGAACACAAGATTAAGGATTGTCCGTTAGCAACCCCTCGGGTTAATTCACCGCCAAAGGAAGCAACCACCAAAAATTTGGAAGCCAAAAAAAAATAAGAATGGACTACAATTTCACGAAAAGGTAGGAATGCCTCGAGCTCCAAGATGACACAAGCTACTTTCACTGTGGTGTCACCTTTGGAACCCTCGGCTGAAAAATCTCCTTCTTCCAATGATCTGCCACTGCTGCTTGTTTCAAACCCTATTATCCAGGGGAAAAGCCCTGCAGTGAAGCCTTCCACTCCTGAAGTGGTGCTCACGCCACCAGTGGATTCTTCAGTTTATTCCTAGCCTTTGCATTGATCTCACAGTCTTGATGGACATACGGATGACCCAGAAAAAAGGCGGTTTATCTCTTCTAGAGAATTACTCCCCAGCTTTGGCTCTGTACCAACCTTTTTGCAGAATAGCTTCTCCTCTCTTGGGGACGAGGAAACCATGCAAGAGTTTTTATGAATTTTTTTTCATGGAATGTGTGAGGTCTAACTGACCTCTCCAGAAAGTACTATGTGTGGGATACCCGCCGTAGACTTCACAGTCTAGACGTGTTATGTTTATAGGAGGTTAAGATCTTTGGGTTTCTTCTTAACTCTGTCTATCGTGTCATCTGGCCGGATGACATTGTTTTTTCTTCTCAGCATGAAGCTGGTAAAGGTGGTGTTATTACTATTCTGACACCTCACCTTCATTCTTCTGTTATTGCTCATGGTTCTAATCTGATGTAGCATTTCACCTGGATTTTGCTTTCTTTTCATAATCATTCTTTTGGTGTCATTAATGTTTACGCCCCCAATGATGTTGTTGAAAGATCTCAACTTTGGCGCTAGCTAGCAGACAATCTGCCTCCTGCCACTTGGGTTATGTGTGGGGATTTTAATATGGTTGAGCTGGCCTCTGACAAGGAAGGAATTATACCTTTTTGCTGGACAGCTGGAGAGAGAGAAGCTTGGTATCACATGCAAAATAAATTGGGCCTTTTTGATCCCAATGCTAACCGCCACCAACAAGGTGGGGTTTGGCATACTTGGTACAATTTTAGAGTTGGCTCTGACCATATATTTAAGAGGCTCGATCGTGCTATGATAACGGCTCAATATTTTTTCTCCTTTTCTAAGGATCGAGGCCTACCTATCATTCCCCTGACAGATGTTACCTTGTCAGACCACTTCCCTATTTCTTTCTCCATCACTTGGCAGTTTTCTGCCAGAAGGGCTGCCCAAACATAGTTTTATCTCACCACGTCTGTGTTGACACATACTTCCACTATTGCTCACATTCTTCAAGTCTAGAATTTAGAGCCTCGGCCCCACACTCATCTTGGTTGGATTCAATGGTGGAATGATGCCATTACCCACACTACTAGATTTCTTCGCATTTACGGCCGACAGTTAGCTTGTTACAGAAAATGTGCTTATGAAGCTAACACTAAGGCTCTTCGCAATGCTACTAATTTGCTTGCTTTGAATCCCTTTGATTCTACTCTCCAGCTTGAGCTGGCCCAACTCTATCATGAGAAGCAAATTGCTGATGCCTATGCTGCTCGTGGAGCTCAAATCAAAGCTCGCCTCCATTGGTTGGAGGTGGGCGATAAGGCCTCTAAGGAGTTTTTTCATGCTCTCAAAGCCTGTCATACAAATGTTGGTATTCAAAAGATTAAGCAAGGATTTGACATACTTACGGAACTTCTAGCCATTCTACAAGCTTTTGTTCAGCACTATGAACAAGTGTTTACCTCACAGGGTATTTCTGCAGCCCGGGAAGAGGCTCTGAAGGCTTGTATTGTTGTTGCTCCAAACCGCCTAGCGGTTAAGCAGCGTGCCTTTTGTGAGCAATTTCTTACCATCTCTGACCTCAGAGAAGCGGCTTTCTCTATGGCCAATGATAAATCTCCAGGATGCAATGGCTTCCCCTGCGAGTTCTATAAACATCTTTGGGATGTTGTTGGTCCTGACCTGCACAAAGTCTATCTCGAGGCCTTTCACAATAAAAGTTTGGACAGTTCAATTAATAAAGGGAATATCAAATTCATACCTAAATCTGGTGATCCGGAGGATATCTGCAATTGGAGGCCCATCACCTTGTTGAATGTCTCCTACAAGATAATTGCCAAAGCTTTAGCCCTTAAATCAGACATCTCCTTCCTCTTATTGTTCACCCTGAGCAAACTGGTTTTATTAAGTCCAGGTATATTCTTGACAACATTATTGTTGTCTGGGAAGGGATGGAATGGGCTCGCCATTCTAAGCAGGCTACCATGTTTCTCAAAATTGATTTTGCCAAAGCCTATGACCACATTTAATGGCCTTTTATTCTGGCTATGCTTCAAGCTCTTGGATTTGGTCCTCACTTTTTACAGTCTGTGGAAATGCTTTTTGGTGATGCCTTTGCTTGCATTACCATCAATGGGTCCCAATTTGATACTTTTGGGCTTTTTCAATCCATCTGGCAAGGTTGTCCGCTGGCTCCTGCTTTGTATGTGCTTGCTGCTGAAGGCTTTAGCTACTTGCTTGCCAACTCTGTCTCTTCTGGATTAGATCATGGCATTTCTCTTCCTAATTCCTCTTCCCAACTTGTTAATGGCCACTTTGCTAATGACTCCTTTCTCACTCTTATTGAGGATGAGGAGAACATATCCAATGTCTTGCAGTGCCTGGACACCTTTTGTCAAGCCTCTGGATCTGCTATTCAATGGTCTAAAACCCTTTGCTTTAGACAGTCTTTTCTTCCAGCCCCTGCTTGGCTTAACAATTTTGGCTAGAAATGGGTCCAGCATGGGGAAGTCTTTCATTTCCTGGGTATTCCCTTTGCTTTCCATGGCTCCTCTATGGATTTATGGAATGTTGCGATTGCCAAGATTGAGAAAAAGCTGCAATATTAGATCTGCAAGCCTCTTTTGCTTGCTGGAAAGTTTCAGATTTGTTCCAAAGTTTTGGCTGCTATGCATGTCTACTACTCCTCTTGTTGGGCTCCCTCAAAGGCTTCTTACCTCAAGCTAGAGCATTTGCTCTGAGATTTTCTTTGGGCCTCTGGTGCTGACGGCCATGGTTTTCATAGGGTTGTCTGGGAGTTCTGTTGCCTTCCTCATGACTCTAGCGGCCTTGGCCTTCTCTCCACTCAGAGGTAGGGACTTTCTCTCTATGTGAAGTGGATTATCTGTGCTCTTACTGGTAATGAGGTCTGGAAAATTCTTGTCTAGCACTGCATCTCTTCGGTTTTTCCAATTCACAAGCCGACCTGGAAAGGCATTGGTCTCCAGACCCTACTCACTATGAGGGAACCTATTCAAATCTAGGGTACCTTCATCATCAAGAGAATTTGGAAAGCTTGGGAAGCTTTTAAGCCTTGGCTCCGATGGGATGGTGATGCCTTTTGCAATGGTCTTTCTTTCAATCAGCAGAGCCTTTGGTGGTCTCCGTTGTTTTCTGTTCAAGGCATCCCTTTGGCTAAGACTCAAGGGACTAGTGCTCTACGTTTTTTCAAATGTGGCATCCGAAATCCCAAGGACCTCTTCTCTAGAGCCTCTATGGGTCTCCGTTCATGGGAGGATATGCAGCTGCAATATCGTTTGGCTCGTTCTGGTCGCCAGACTTTTGATCTCTTGGTTTCTACGATTCCTGCCAACCTGCTTCATAAAATTGGCACTCAATCTATCAGGCCTTGGTGGAAGGATTAGAAATGGTATCCTGCCAAGCCTTTCAACAATTTTAAGCCATGGCTGGGCTATAGGTGGTTATCTCCTCATCTTCCGATGATAGATACCCTTAATCAGAGATGGCATCTTCATTCCTCCACATCCCACTAGAGCTCTCACTTTCAAACCATCTGGGCGGCCATTACGGAGCCTAAGATGGATCTTTTTGCGTGGTGCCTGCTTTTTCAAGGGCTCCCAGTTGGCCCTAGGCTCAAACATCTGGGTGTTCAAGACCCTCATTGTCCCTTCTATGGTCACCCTGAATCCTTTTTGCACATCTTCTGGTTTTGTAGGAGAGCTCAACAGTATTGGCAGTGGATTCATGATTTCTTCAAGCCTTTTCGGCCTGAGCCTTTCTCTTGGAACATGATTGTCTTAGGAGATTCCCCTAGACTTCCCTCCAAGTTTACCTAGATTTGGCATACTTTCAGGATGGAGATTTTGTTCTCATTATGGAAAGATAGGAATGTTGTTATTTTTTCTCACAGCTTTCTTGATATGAATGTTGCTCTATATAACAAGGCTTGCATATGTAATAATGTTATGATGCAGATTCAAGTTCAAGCTAATAAAGTGGCCCTCGAGGTGGCTCACCTGTAGGAGCTACTCAATCATTGGGGCAATGCTCTCTGTACTGTTGCACGGGTTCCGCCTGATGCCATTTCTGCTAAAGGCACTCCTCCCAGAGGCTGTCATCGCAGGCGCAGCTCCTCAGCACACCGTTCACGCACTCCACATTCGTAGGCTCCTTGCCCCCACTCTCTAAGAGGTGGTGGTGACGGTTGGCGGTGCCGCTCAGCTTCTCCACCTCGCCGCTCTTCTGGGTGGTCTCCGACACCAGCTCAGTCTGCTCCTCCTGATGCTCCCGGTTATTGTCATGGCTCTGGTTGGCCTCCCGCCACCTCCTCCAAGTTTCCTTGCTGGCTTTGGCCATTTCGCCGCCCAGGGCAGAAGAGAAAGAAAAAGAAGAAGCTAAAGATGATGGGTGGTAACTTCTCGACCCTCTTGTTAACCCCAATAAGGTGTGGGGTTCTGATGATAAAGATCCTCCTCCTTCTGCCACTGCTATTGTTGCATAATGGCTTTATGCCTATTTTTTTTTATGAATAGTTGTGCTTTGTATCCGGCTTGGCCGTGTGAACTTTGCGGGGTGATTCTTATGTCCCCCGACCCCTTTTTTGTGGATATGTAACTTTGATATTTTTAATTGAAAAGGCACTATTCATCAAAAAATATATAACATTGACTACCAAATATTCTAAAGTAACTTACATTGGGTGTATGACCATACCAAAGCTCTTAGGGTGTCTTCTTTGTGTCCTTCTTCAATTGTACTTTGTTTAATGTGTAGATAACAGTACTGACAGCTTCCCTCTAGAATGTTTGAGTGATGTTTTTCTCAATCATCAATGTTCTTTCACAGTAAACAATTGATTTGTTTCTCCTCTCAGCAATTCCATTTTGTTGTGGTGTCCTTGGTGCAAAAACCTATCTTTTAATTTCATGCTCATTGCAATAATTAGTGAATTCTTCTGAAGTAAATTTCCCTCCTCTATCTGACCTTAAGCATTTCAATTTCTTTTCACTTTGTTTTTCTACCATTTCTTTATACCATTTAAACATCTTGAATGCTTCTGATTTATCTTTTAAAAACATGACTGTCATCATTCTAGAAAAATCATCAACAAAGAGAATAAAATACCTATCTCCATAGTAGCTCTTTGTTCTCATCGGTCAACATAGATCTGTATGGACTAATTCTGGAATTGCAGTAGATGTATGGGTTTTACTCTTGAAACTAGACTTTGTCATCTTACCTTTTTGACAATTCTTGTACATGATATGCTCAGGCTTAGTCATTGTTGGTAAGCCTGTGACATTCCTTTTGTTTCTTATCTTTATCATATTGTCAAAGTTCACATGACACAATCTTTTGTGCCACAACCACATGTCTTCGTTTCTAGCCATCAAACAAGTGGTTTCAGTGTCATCAAGATAGAAAAGGTTACCTTTTATCTGCTCGCCGGTACCAAACAATCTTCCTGATTCATTGAAGATCTTTACCTTCTTATTTTCAAATTCTACTTTGTGACCTAAATTTTTGAATTGAGAAACACTTAACAAATTTTAATTCAGTCCTTTAACCCAGTAAGCATTTTCACATTTAATTAGGTTATTCAACATCATGGTTCCTTTACCTTCAACTGGACAAGGTGTATCATTACCCATTCTTACTGAACCACCATTATAGTATTCAAAAGTCTCAAACTTTTGTTTATCATCGGTCATATGGTGAGTGCAGCCACTATCTATGATCCAAATATCATTTTTACTAACTTTAGATATGAGTGCAGTTTCTACATACATTTCTTCATCTTTATCTGAATCATCCTTCATGGCTACAAATATCATCTCGATGTCTTCTTCTGATTCGGTGTCAGTGTCATCAGTTCTATTCTCAGCTAGTTAACAAGCTTTCTTCCCTTTGTCCTTGTAGTCTCAGGTATCTCTCTTGTCAGATTGTTAGTTGCTCTGATAATCTCTATTTTCACCTTTATCAAACTTCTTCTCATATGATTTGTCATTTCCTCTCTCATCTTTTCTTCGATTTGGACATCTAGCAGCAAAGTGTCCAACCTCTTTATAATTGAAACATACAAGTGGTAATTTACCTTTGTATCTTCCTTTTCCTCTCTACAATCTTCTTTCCATAAGTGCTTCAATTTCATCAAGTCCTTGATCCTCATTATCACTGTCACTATTATTTCTAACATCATGTCTATGACTTGAGTTACTTATCTTTAGAGAAGGTTTGAATGCAGATTCTATGGTGGTAAGATGCTATTGTCAAAGTTATTCATCTCAAATGAAATTAGTCTACCAATCAGACTATCTAGAGTAACTGTATTATTCGCAACTACTCTCATTTCTTGAATAGCAGAAACTCTAATAGCATAAAAAGGAAATAAGGTTCTTAATATTTTGCTTACCACTGTCTCCTCTTTAAGTACACCTCCAACTCCTCGGATAGCATTTACTACCTCTTTGATTCTGCAGCTATACTGAGTAATATTTTCTCGTTCTTTCATCCTTAGGTCATCAAACCTCCCTCTTAGGCTTTCTGCCTTTTCTCTGATTACATTGGCATCTCCTCCATGTACAAGCTTCAACTTATCCCACATTTTCTTTGTAGAGGTGTAGGTTTTGACATCTTCAAACTCAGCATCAAAGAGTGATGATGCAAGTTCTATCATCATGTAGTTATGCTCATACTTGACTCTTAATTGCTCAAGAGTATGAGGTCCTGTAGGCAACACATATTCAATATCTAAGTATTGAACAATATCATTTCCAATACCTGATAGGTGGAGTCTTATTCTACTTTGCCATGATGCAAAGTTTTCTTTATTCAACTTGGGCACATCTCGTCTGTTCATCTTGTGACTTTTTTCTTGAGCTGTTCAACTCCCTTTCTAAGCACACAAGCTCTGATACCAATTGTTATTAATAACTGAGAGGGGGGTTGAATCAGTGGCCTCAAAAATATTCCAATAATAAACCCTTAAAACTTAGTACTGCAACATTATACCTCTAGTTATCTTCAGTCCTATAAGATGAATGCCTCCAAATACTTATATCAAATTTCTACTCCTTGGACTGATTTGTAAAACCTTCTATTGTATGTTTACTGAAAAGTATTCTATTAATTTACTGATAGACAGTAAATTATCTAGAGTATACCGATCAATCCAATTAAATTAAGTGAAATGCAAAACACTAAAGTAATGACTCATAGACACATTGACACATGGATTTTTAATGTGGAAACCTTGTTAAGGGGAAAACCACTTGGGACCAGTAACCCAAAATTTTCACTCTTCTAAAGTGATCTCAGTGAAGAGCCAACCCTATTAAAGGTTACAAACACACTATTAGGTGTGACCTTGTTAGAGGATTTAAAATTTTAGTCTATCACTTGATATTGGGCATCTCTATGCTACCATCCTTGATCAAACACTCACTTGGCCTGTCAATAGGTATCTGGCATCTCATGTTATCTTCATGATCAAACTTTTTGATACTCCATTAGATGTATCTCAATATAGAAAGGATTTTTAAATCCCACTCAGTTAAGAGACTTTCTGAATCAATAGTTAAACTGAAACAGTATGATTTGTTCACATATACAACTTATACTTGCAGATTTTCAAATTTAT
The DNA here is from genome assembly GCA_018584345.1 of Thuja plicata. Classification (NCBI taxonomy): domain Eukaryota; kingdom Viridiplantae; phylum Streptophyta; class Pinopsida; order Cupressales; family Cupressaceae; genus Thuja; species Thuja plicata. The sequence continues at coordinate 2,891,288 of MU223317.1, read as the reverse complement.
TGTAATCTCATAAAATAATCTGATCAATATATCTCTGTTGTACCTTTGCTCCACTTTGATTCTACTCGGTGATGCTATGCTCTATTGCTCGGTGTCCGCTGAATTCTTTAGCTCTTTCTTCAGCTTGATTGATCAGCACTATATGAAGTTGCTCTTCATCAGTTTCTCTTTAGCATCCTCTTTTTCTTTTTCTCCCCACACCAATTCGTAATGAATTGATTTTTCTCTTTATATACATGATATCACCATTGTTTAGGTTCTTGATTTTCTTAAACTTGGCGTGATCCAAAATTCTCGCCAATAAGATTTAAAGCAAAACTCCTATTTTATCTCGCTGAGATCTTCTTTCCAACTGGACAAATCAACTTTAAATCATTTGCTTATCTCTAGCTTATCTTGTCGATGAAAACAATGATAACTACCAATTAACTCTATATTTAGCTCTGTTAGCTAGATATTTTTTCATTTCTAAACTCTAGTTAATTTCAGTTTAACTCTTTGATAGCGTCAGTCAACACTTGAGTTTTCCTCAGGCTTCTCCGTCGTTTTACACTATGTGATTCTGCTCATCGGTAATGCTCATCTGCATTCTTGCTCAAGCATCACTATGACTTGACTGTCGGTGATCTCTATCCATCAAGTTTTGTGTGTGTATATTTGTGCACCTGTTACCTGCGACACAACACTTCAATAAGTCATTCTGTTAGTGAGAAACAAGGGTTAATGAGCATATAAAACCCTAACATCAACCTATTGCTTTCTAACTAGGATGAGTGTATCAAATAACATAACAGCCCTCAGATTATGCTAATACCAGTGACATAAACAACCTAGCATGAAAGATTCAAGTTTAAAACAACTTATTTAATTACTTAAGCATGCATATTAGTCTAAAAATGAGCATTATAACCATGTAAGAAAGTAACTATGGAGTGTGCATGAAGCTATGAAGGAATGGGTATCATAACAATGCTTTGAGATTCCTTCAAAATCTTGGTTTAACAACACTACTATTCAAAAATTGAGGCTTATTATGAGCTCCAAATCCCTTCAATTCATAGAAGAATGGGAGAGAGAGAGAGAGAGGGGACAAGGTTCATTAATGGAGCCCCTAAGGTCATTAATGAAGTGTAAGAGCCATTAATTCCTTGGGCATTAATAAGGGATGGGAAAGAGGGGATATCCATTAATGAGTCATTAATGAAATTCATTTAAGAGGCATGGGAGGGAGTAAGGCTCAACTTGGCAAGTTGGTCCTTTAGAGAAGTCATGCTTGAGAAAGTTGACTTTCTCAAGTGGGTTGAGT
>MU223317.1:2855978-2874779 GCA_018584345.1 Thuja plicata | reverse complement strand
CAACTCTGAGTCTAAAGTGATTTTTGTTGTTCATTTTAGTTCACTGTGTAATTGTCTTGAATGAAGATGCTAAGACTAGAAATTGAATGAATATTAATGAACCGGGTTTTGTTATTTTCATCCAACGAATTGTATGTTTACTGTCTCAAGCATGAGTACTCAGATTTCTTTTCATTTGCACGTTTTAGTTATGTAGATTGTTTCTTGCATTAGAGATTGGGAAGAGTATCAATAGAGAATGAGATCAATATAATCTGGGTATTATCAAAGTTTCACAATCTAAGTAATTTGGGAATTGCATTGTCACACTTCCTTTCTTCATCTCTGCTAGTAGATGGTAGTTTGCATTCATATTGCACTACATAGTAGTTTGAATAGCAGATTGCATGTTATTAAGTGAGTTCCCCTTTCATTGCCTAAGTTGTTTGAAGCTTTGAGCAACTTGGTTAAACCTCTTTTGCTCTCCGGTTAAGAGCATACCCCCCCTTAAAAACCAAAAGACAAGATTCATTGCATATCTTTCACATAAGGGATACTGTACCTTTCAATTCAGGGGTCATTGATAGATTCCTATCATTGATCTAGTCTGTGGTTACTTTTTTTTCTACATAAGCCAACTTTGGGCGTTTCCAAGAGTCATTTGATAAATCAAATTTGAAGTAGACAAACTGTAAACCAACAGAATGGAAAACAAAGTTGCAGATGCTATGGCTACGCTAGCATCCATGTTATAACTGGAAGAACACCAATTATGTTATGACTTCTTGGTGGAAGAATTATCCTTTCCAGCCTTTGATACACTTGAATCCCAAGTGATTTGTGCCTTAAATTCCCAAGACCAATCCTGATATGCCAAAATAATTACTTATCTTACTGATCAAACCTTACCTAATGGCTTATCTAGGAATGAAAAATGAGCTTTAATTAGGACAACATCGTGTTATGTCCTCATCACTACTAACTTATATAGACGAGGTCTTGGCAGAACACTTCTTAGGTGTTTAGAACAAGAAGAGTCTGACCGTGCATTAAAAGAGGTTCACGAAGGTGTATGTGGATCGCACTCGAATGACTTTTCATTAGTTAAAAAATAATTAAGAGTTGGATACTGTTGGCCTACAATGAAAAAAGATGTGACATTTTCTAAAACATGTCACAGATATCAAACACATGGAAACCTTATCCTTGCTCCAGCCAGATAACTCATACCTTTTATCACACATTGGCCATTTCAACAATGGGCATTTGATCTTGTTGGACAGATTTATCCTAATTCTTTAAGTGGACACAAGTACATCATTACGACCACTGAGTATTTCACTAAGTGGGTCGAGGTAGTGCCACTGGCAAACAGGTTGCTATGTTAATCTTGAACTACATCATTTGTAGGTATGGTATACCCTCTTCTATTGTAACAGACAATGTGGTTAGTTCAAAAACCAAGATATCAAGGACCTTTGTACACATTTTCATATCACTCAGCATTGTTCTTCAATCTATTATCCTCAAGGTAATGGACAAGCTGAGGCTTCAAACAAGAACATTCTAAAATTCTTACATATAACTGTGAGTAAGTATGGCATAGAGTGACATTTGCAACTAAATTCAGCCCTATGGGCCTATAGAACAAGTATCCAAACACCAACAGGAGCCACACCATTTTCTCTAGTCTATGGTGTAGAATCAGTGCTACCCATTGAAGCAGAAATTCCATCTTTGCGAGTATCTCTCCAAGGTCTTGTTACAGATGAACAATATCGCATTGATAGGGTTCATGCACTAGAGCTACTAGATGAGCGTAGACAACAAGTGTTCGATCATCTAAAAGTGTACCAGAAAAGAATTTCAAAAGGGTATAACAAGAAGGTAAAGCCACAACAATTTCAAGTGGGGGATCTCGTTCTAAGAGAGAATCCTAAAAATCAGCCAAACAAAGAACAAAAGGGCAAGTTTGAACCCAACTGTCTAGGGCCTTTTTTTATAACTGCAACTTTTGGGACTGGAGCCTATCAATTAGCTACACCTAAGGGAGATGTTCTTCCTGATCCCATCAATACCCTACATTTGAAGTGGTTCTACGCTTGACATCTGGATGAAAGGGCCTGTGCAATGGAAATAGTTCTTAGAAAATACCATAAAAATTAGAAAATTGATCCTAAAAAAAGCCAAAACCAATGGAAAAAGTCCTGAAAAAGGTATCCTTGGTGAAAACCTGGCAAACAGGCGCCTTGATACTAACAAAAAAAGAGAAAAAAATAACAAAAAAATTGAAAAATAGAAAAGTGCCTTAGCAAAAACCTGGCAAAAAGGCGTCTTGGTAGCAAAAATAAAAAACTTTGCCGAGTGGTGAAAACCTAGCAAACATGCATCACTTGTACTCCGTGCTCCATCTATCAATGCACTACTAACACTAATCCTTCAAGATCACACCTGTGCTATTGGTTGGCTTTGAATTCCTTACAAATGTCCTATCCTTGCCTGTGATTTGTTTGCATTTGCGTCTTAGGAATAGTCATTCTGCATTGGGGGCATCTCTGCTAGCATGTTCGGTCTATGTTTGCTAGGTTGTCCTAAGGTCCTGTCTAGGATGGTTTGCCACTACAAACAATATTTCTTAATACTTGCATCAAAACATCACTATCACAAACAAGGGTGTTTCTGAAATACCACCTACCTGTAACAGACATAATACTAGTGTTTCTCAACACTTTAATCATCCTAGTGTTTCTCAACACTTTAATCAAACAATGCTCCTTAACACTACATTGGATTGCAATTGCTGACATAGTTAATCTCACTTACTCAGACATAAAAACATATTGCTTGATTCCAAGTTGCGATTGATGATTTCTCTACTGTGGCTAAAAAATGAATCAACGATATTCCTTAATACCACTTAAACACATATAGACTGATCTTGGTTTGATTATGACTATTCTATGTCCCGATGATGTTTCAAACTAGGCGAATGTAAGCATTTATAAAATTTCTTTGATTGAGTATCAATTGTTGATTGTTATGTCTTCCAAGTTACTCCATGACGACTATTAAGACAAAGAGTTGCAAGGACAGGGGCATAACATTTTCTTGGTTTTCCATGTATGGTGATTGTTTCAATGATCCTATAAATTTCACCTAAATTGAATGTTTATGGTAAGAGCTTCCAACATGAGTGGATAGACGCATATATCTCGATCCTTGTTATGTGTAAACTACGATGAGGTTGAACCAATTTTCTTGTCTATTTCTAATCAAACTCTATGTAAGGTGTACAACACATTATGTACCCAAGGATATGCATATTGAAGGTCATTGTGGGTTACATATCTTACATTACACACGAACATAAGATGATTCTTAAAGCAAAAGGAGATAACTGGCAAGTCATCCTGGCCTCTATACCTTGATGCTTAGGTTTATTTTTGACATTACATCCAATAAACATAGTATTCATACTTTCATGATACTTTCTGGGTATTAGTGACAATTGTACTATCCAATGATGTCTATTACACAAACACCCAATGGTGGTAAAAAATCTACAATGTATACAAATCAATGACAGTCCTAGAAGTCTGCATGTAGATGCATTTAAAGATTGCATGATTCATTTTAGACACATCATAAGGTTTGAGCTCAAAATGATTTCTTGGTTCATCTGAAATCCAAGTTAACTACTTAATCTATATTATTGATATTAATGTCGTTGCATATCTATGGCATTCATTTTGCATTCATAAATGAGAAAGAGAGAAAAAAAAAACATTCAAGCATTGGATTTCTTTTACATCCTAAGTGCATCCATACATATATTTGCATAAAGAAAATCTCAAAAACATACATCTGCATATTCATCTAGAATCATTCAAAACACATCTATATATCAGTAATAAATCAAAGAGCATAAATGATGTCATCACATGAATCTATGCTAAATCATCAAAGACCAAGTACATTTAATCACAATGTGCATCAATCCAAACATCTATCAAACAAAGAGAACTCATGAACATATCAGAATCAGAAACAACTATCTCAGATATATATTAGTGAATACTCAGATCAAAAAGGTGGAACTATCTACAAAGAGTATCAATGCGATCATGATGAAACATATACACAAGTATTAATATTTGCAGTACAATGGATGATCTCAGCAGGACCAATATACAAAATATCTCATATATCATAAATACATCAGGTCTGACTACCACCCTCTCCCTGATATGGAGGCGATGGTGTCGACGTGCTAGCTCGAATCAATGTTTCTCCATGGGGACCAGCATCTTCTCTGCAGAGCTTTGGATTTACGAAGGATAAAAGTGGAAATGAATGAGTAAAAAGTGATTTTCAACACTTATATTGACCTTTTTGAGATGTCTGGGAGCTTCAAAACTCTTTCCAAACTATCAAAATTCAACTTTGTTCTTCTTGGATTTATCGGGAACGAAATCGAACGCGCATACAATATTTTTAACAACACAGTAAAAATTTTGCGACAGTCTCCCAAAAATGCAGAATTGCTCTATATGTTCAGAAAATGATTCGCAGGCTTTACGCAATCAGTTTTCCAGGTTCTATATCAACAAATTGCACATTATTCATCAAAATCTTGGTCCTACATCATTTTATTAGACTCAAAATTTACATTTTCAAGTAGTCGACTTGGTAAAACTGTGTTTTCTCTTAACACACTTTCGCTTTATCACCTCTTCTAATTGATTCTTTCTCGATCCAATCAATCTGTTTCATTGACCTATCATTCTACAGAGGGACTTTATTATTTTTCCTTTGATTTTGTTCTTGAGGGGGCATGATCACACTTAAAATAAATAAAATTCTTGCTCAAAAAGCAACAAAATCACTTCATCATCAAAAAATAGGGGCATGACAGTTTCCTTCGATCAAGTTGGGACTGTTGGATATAAGGCTTCAGCGCTAAACAAGCTGGATATCTATGCCTACATATTCTCAGATCTTTATCAAGCTCTTAGAAGCTTCGTACTGACCTTCGTTCGATCAAGTTTAGAGTCATTATTATCAATTCTAGTTCGATCAAGTTTATAATTGATACGTCACAGCTCTTAGCAGCTTCGTATTGACCTTTGTTCGATCAAGTTCGGAGTCAGTATTATCAATTCTCGTTCAATCAAGTTCAGAATTGGTATCTTAATATCTTTGTTTTATTGACCTTTGTTCGATCAAGTTCAAAGTCAATACTATTAGTCTTAGTTCAATCAAGTTTGAGACTGATCTTATAGACATTTCGTTCAATCAAGGACAGAATTCTCAAGCTTTTTAGAGTCAACATCAAACATTCTTTGAATCAATGCGCTGCTCACACATCAATTTAAAGAGGGGCAAATGTAACCACCCTAATTTGGTCTACTCTAACCAGAGACCTTATTTGCCCTAAGTGTGATCATACCCCTAATCATGTCAAGAAAACTACTCATATATTGACATAATTCATTAAAATCAATTTATTCTCCTAAAATCGAAGTGATTTCATCACTAACTCACATTAATTACATTGGCCTATTTTTAATCAAATCAAAACAATTAAATACTTGACTAAAGTAATTAATTAAATCTCCTAATTACAACTCCTCACTTGCAAAAAGGGAAAGTCAATCTATTAGCCAATGAGGATCACTCACATGGATCACCAAAGATTCAATCTCCACCTCTCTCCATAAATCAATCTTGACCACTCATTCCTCAAATTATAAAAGGAATAGATTTTGAGCTCAATGGGCCCCTAATTTTAGAATTTGAAAGTAATCTTATGCTGCTCTAATTTCTTAGAAATCTAATTGCATTTTTAGCTCAATATTCACATAATTTCATAATCTTTCTTTGGAGCTCTAAAATGAATTTTGATTTAGCATTTAGCTTGCATTTTATTTGAATCTTCTATTCTAAGCTTGTATATGTCATTGATTTATGCATAATCTGAGGATAATTATAACATTTATCATACTCTTCTTAGATATGAAGCAATATGTCAGTTTTATTGGTTTCTATGTGCTTTTCCTCTAATCTTTAATGTTTTTATCACTAATATAATGACATATTAAAGTGTTGTGTTGCAGCTTGCAGGTACAATAAATATACACACAATAGCATCAACAAATGCCACACTTTTATTGCCCTGATCTCTTCTTCTACCTCCTCTTCTATTTCTCCTCCAACAAATGGCTCTAAATCAAACACAAATAGTTCATAACCATACGACTATATTAGGGTTTTTTCATGTTACAGCGTCCATAATGCACGATTAGGGATTTTAATACAGATAACACGACATGCATTTTCTTTCTTCTAAAACCATTCCTGCGATTTCTTGGTGACCACATAGTTAACTCAAACTCTGCTGGCACAATTAACTTTACTGCTCGGTCTTGATTGTGATATTTTCTTTTCCCGTTGTCTACACAGTTGCAGTTGATTGTACACTCTCTCCCGGCGGTCACATTTTATTTTCCAACAGTTAACTATTGCTATTTTATGCTTTCACTACCGTAAAAGTTAACACCACTTTTATAAGAGTTAATGGTATTATCTTTTGTTTCCCTCCCATTTGTTCCACACGCCAGTTGATATGTGCCACAAACTCCATACTAGACATCCATGTGATATGTTTGGTATACCATGCCATGCCATGCCATGCCATGCCATGTCTTTTGCATCTACCATATCACTTTTTGCCTCAGTATAGAGAAGTCCATTATAAAATGTACCTAAGTTTCCTTAACAACACTAAGAGAAAAATTTAGATAGTCTCTCCAGTGATAGCCAATCAATTTAAATTCCCCATACTCTAACAATAGGGTATTGGCTAAATAGCAAACTAAAACGTAAAATATTAAGGAAGTTGAAAAAAAGTTGAAAAAAAAACTAAGTGTCCCCCTTGGTAAGAAATACGTTTTAGTTTGCTGCATAGACGTTTCCTAACAATAGCTGACAAGGTACGGAGCCTTTGCGGGGCACGGATTACAAATGCGTCTTCGAATTGCGCATGTTTGAAACCCTTAACCAGAAAATAAACACTGCCATGTGACCGTGTTTTTATCAGTTCGCGGCCTACTTGTACTATCTCCAAGCTCCTCTTTTCCATATGGCTTCTGTTATCTTTTTGTTTGATGGCAACGAAAGTCAAGGTCTCAGTATTAATGCGAGGTAGGTTGCAGGTTCGAAATCACTGGAGATATTGATTTGTTCAGGAATTTAATTCCAGTGCTCAAGGGCTGCCAAATGCATCATCTAAATTCTCTTTCAAGACACCGGTAATTTTTTGCTCAAGGTTTGCTCCTTTATTTTACTTCCTCTGGATATTATTGATATAAGTGTTAATTTTTTTTGAGCGAGAGGGTTCTGTTTCCCCTATTTTTACGCGCCGATATTTTATCGGCCTATATTTTATGCGACGGAGCTTGTTTGCATAATTTCTTTGGTTTTAAACTCAAGGAAACGACCTTGCCAATGGCCATGCAATGCTGATAGGTAAGAATAACTTACCGGTTAGAGAAACGAGATTCCCACAAAATTTAAACTTATTCTGGTTCTTTGTCACCATAATTATAATTGTTTAGAAACATATCCCCAATCCACCAGCTTAATGAACACCTTCTTTGGGTTTTCAGGATAAACTATGTTAGTGGCGAAAGAGGCATCGCTAATTCGTTAATGACACCATGACATTGCTCAATCAGGCCCAAAAGCATAATTTCGTAACTAGGTTTTAATCACATTTCTTTGATAAAGATTGTGTTTAAAAAAGAATGGAAGGATGTGCCACTTTGGCTCTTCCCGACCCTTTACATTTTTCATGTCTTTCCAAGTTTCCTCCTGCAATTTGCTAAACCCCTGGGGCATCAGTATCGTTGCCACTGTTAATAATGCATTTCGCTTGTTGTGAAGAAAAAAAGAAATGATATTAACGTCTACTGATGACCAACATAGGTCATTGCGACATGACCATAGTTGGTTCTATTTTCAAATACCATGGAGAGCAAAAAGGAGCTCAATAAAGAGGCCACATAACAAAATCAAAAGTGGAGTACAAAAAGAGCCTAGCTTACAAGCTGGGTGAATCCAGAACAGGTAAAGCATAGATATTTCAAAATGATAATATCATTACAAACATTATTAAATAAAATCTTTTAGATTTTTATAGTCACATATAATATCATGTATCTGGTTACCACTGTGTAATCTTTTTAATTCAAAATGACCATGAGAAAGGAAAACTTGTTGATAAAATGTGAGGGGCCGGGGTTGTTGAAGGCCAGGGCCGGAGGCGAAGCCTGCCACTAATCTGAATCTCACAATGAAGTTGCAATCCCCTCATCATCAACCTCTGTGAAATAGCCAATACAAGAACTAATGATATCTCTGGGAGGATGCCCTGAACTAGAGGGAAATCCTGGTGGGATGTGAAGAATGTCTTGGAAATCCCTAACATTCTCGGGTGATCTTTTGCATGGAAAAGTTTCCATGCAGGTGCTTTCAACTCGGGTATCTGAAAGCTTCAGTTGATCTTTATCTATAAGCTTCACCAGCTCAAAATTATAATGCTCATTGGGGCAAACAAATATTTTAGGTAAATTTCTCTGTAGATCAGTTTTGGCAAAATGATGTGATTTGATAGAATAAAAAATAGTTTGTTATCTCCACTGTAAGGGTGGTTCACAATTGTGCTAAGTAAAATTGGATCTGTCAGGTTCTGCTATATACCTATTCTTGTTCTGCAATTTTTATTAATTACTTTTGTGGTTAATAGTTTGTTCATTTTGTCATATATATGCTCTTTTGTTGTTGCAGTTGATAAAAAATATATGCCATTGTTTGACAATATTATTACACTTGTGAGGAATCTGTTGTAAGACATAACCAGCTTGGACTTAAACCCATAAGCTTCCATTGACACTGCAGTGTGCTCTACTGCTAGCATCTAGCTCTCATAGGTTTGAGTTTTGCTAGAGCATACCTTGAATCCCCACCCCTTCATCGACCACTTCATCGAGCAACAAATGGCTTGAGTGTACCTAGTTTCACCTTCCCTGTACTTCGTTGTAAGTCAGACCAGCTGGAACACGAAATTAAGAACTCCCATCAGCGTTTTTGATGTTCTGTTGCACCTAGTTCCTTAGTCCTCATACTTTGTTGTAAGTCAGACCAGCTGGAACACAGAACTAGGAACTTTCATCAGCATTTGTAGATGTTCTGCCACTGAGCTCACAGAGTTGGGCTCACCCAGAGCATTGGATAAACTGCAGAATTCAGAGCATTGGATAAACTGCAGAATTCTTAAAGAATATGTGTAGCACTTTTCAGGTTTAGATGCTTGCATGCGCTTTTATTGTAAGTCTCAAGGTCATTTGAGTTGATGAGAAAATACAAGGGTGCAATGCCATTTTTAAACCCAGGGTAAGGAGGAACGAGAAACACAGGAGACTTTGCTTATACGTTGAAGTGGCCCCATGGAGGATGCTGCTGAGTAAAAAGTGAACATTGAACAACAAAGTGGAAATTCTGTGCAAAATCTCATATGGAATGAGCAACTCCAAGAGTGCCGGGGACTTAAATAAAGGAAAATGGTTAGGGTCATGGATCTTCTATTTTTTGACATACGTGTGGCATAATGCCAAAAAGGCATTTTTAATAGAATAAACCAAATAAATTATTAAATTTTAGAGCTCATGAATGATGGTGTAAATCTAGACATCTAAAGGGGATGATTGCTTTGTACCATGTGGTATCACTCAAGATTTACCTTAGTGGGGACTCCACGCATCATATAGGACATGGTTACCTCACTAATGGCTGACTATGCAAGGATCACCATGACATGAAGCCTTCACAAACTTCACCCTAGTGGGGATTTGCTTCAAAATGGAAGACATGGTCCTCCACGTTAAGGTGTAGCTCAAGATGTTCTCTTGTAAGGATCATATGTATACATACATACATACAAAGAGAGAGAGAGAGAGAGATGCCTATACCTATGCAACATTTAGGTTACTAGGGGCTACTCTTGCTATGTAAGATATTGCCTTATAAATCAACTCATTTGTTTATAAATCTTAATATTTACTCATCATTAGGATGAGTTAAGACATCGTCCTTAGTAAGATTGAGCTGAAGATGCTCTCTAGTAAGATATATGAGAGATTATCATAGTAAGATATATGAGAGAATGATAATCAATTCATTGCATTTAACTATGTAAAGTTCATCTTATCAGGGAATCCACTTGGCACTTAAGAAGCAATTTTTCATTACCAGGGGCTAATTTTGCAAGACTATATGAATGACACTCTATAATTCAAGATACCTCCATAAAAATCCATACATCAAATTATAAGTATTATATACCATTAGGATGTTGAGAGTGATGATTATCCATATCCCATATTCACAGTCATTCAAGATTGCATTCCTTAAAAATAATATGAGGACATTAGGAAGTATCTAGGTGCTCTCTACTATCACTAACCATCAAATTCAACATTACCTTGCCTATACCTGAGTAGTTTACAACCCCAACATTCACAGGAGCTAGAACATTGGGATTTTCTTTGGACATCTCCCCTTTACCTTCCAATTTTGACAAGGAACCTAGAAGCAACATTGGTTTGAAATGTTTTGGAAGCAATGGTCGGAGTAATCAAACCATTTGCATACCATCTGTTACATAAAAAGCCAATTTTGATATTCAATCATTTCTAATCATGGCCAAGGAGGACCTTGTAATGCTAATCCGACCTCGCCAAGAACAACTATGATGAAAACTAATATAGTTGGGGCCTTACAACTAAAATGGGGGTAAGCCTGCAATTAGAGACAATAACTTTATTTTTCAGTGGATCCCCTTTTTGCAAAGATATATCTTACGAGTCATGCCACCACCTTTCTCGCCAAGACCCAACAAACACCACACATGGAAACAACCCACCAACTACCCTACCACAAGCAACATTAAACTTGTGCAATGCGCAAATAAACTCTTCACGCATACCACATTAATGGGGATAACTTTGCACCTTACAAAGAATGTCATTTGTGTGGATAAATTACTGTAGTGCCCCTTTTGGCATATACCTGATTTCTGCCAAAAAATAGCAATTCCAACAATACAATTTATTTACAAGGAATATTCTATAAATAAATTGCACAATTGCTGTAAACTTAGAGAATTGTAATTAATTAATATCAAAAATTATGATCATAGATAAGCTTGTAGAATACAAAATATCCTAAATGCATTTGGACCCATTTCATAGTTATTCCCAACAACCAACCACAGTGTGAAATTTGATAGGAAAGCATGATAGGGCATTGGGAGCCTGTCCTCCTCAATCAAGCCGAAGGGCACGAAGTGAGCCTTCAAGTCATTGGGCCCCTTGGCCCCAGGTTTCGGCAAATCCATCTTGGGGTTTGTGTACGTGATGAGGTAACCAGTATTGCTGCATCTCCCTATTATACATTTCATATTGATTCCTAACGTGATTGCTTGTTTGAAATCAATTAATTACTAATATATATATTGAAGAAATGGGAATTTAGTTCAATAAATAAATTAAAGATTTTAATAGTATAATAAATAACTAAACAATGAATATATTTATGCTACATGCCAATCACTTATACTCTGCTGTATCTCACTGAATCACAATCAGAATCAGCTTGTCTTGCTCGATGCCCTTTTAGATGAATTGCTTTTTCTTTTATATCTCCTATTGGTAGGGAATAATACCTTTTTATGGCAACAATCACCTTTGCAAGGGGCGCATTGATTAATTAATATTATCTTGACTAATCCAGTCGGCCATCTAAATTGTAAATATTTCTTAAGTAGCCTTTGATCTCTCTTAAATCAGGTCGGCTCTCCATTACATGATTGCTGCTATTTATTATTTTAATATTTTTTTATTCTGGTTACCCCTTATTTATTTAGTTGCTAAGGAATCATTATTTATAAGGGCCTGTTGAGATCTGTTCTCAGTTTGGTGGGGCATATAATTACCACACTCATAGTTTAAAAACTTGGATTTGGCAATAACTTGGTTTCCCAAGAAATTTTAAAACTTGGGACTTGGCATATTTTTAGTGAAAAGCTTGGCAATAACTTGGCAAATTTATTGAACATTTAAAAATATTCTTCAAAAACACACATGGTATCAATTTCCTTCATATTTAAATCAAAGTTAGAGTTCAATGCATATCATTGACCAAAAAACAAGTCTTTAGACTTGCTAGCTCTCCTACTTGTAGATGCCATATTTCTTTTAGAAAATGGAAAATGGAAATAAAACTTAGAAAAATGCATAACAAGAAAAAAAACTAATCATATATGTATTTCTTCTCATTGTGACCATGAATCTATGTTTCAGAGTCTTGGGACAATGGGATGGGAGGACATGGGGCACAGAGAAGGGATGGTGATGGGTGGTAATATAGGGGTTGAGGGGCAGCACCCCTCACATGTTCCTTGTTGCAATACAAGGTGTGGTCAAGGGGTATATCCTGTACTGCCAAGCACAAATTAAGGTCTTTAAAACCACACAAACCTTCATGGCACATGCCATTTTCAAAATTTTATCTCTTAGAAGTTTCAAGTGAGAGGTGAAGTCTGTTAAACCTCAAATCGTGCCCTAGGTCCGTTTGCAGCAAGTAGAATTCAAATCGTGCATTAATATTTTTGGCAGAAACTGAAAAGCCTTTGAATCGTGGCCAAAATTCATTTGCAGCAAATAAAAAATCTGTCTCCTTTAATACTGAATGATGGACAAGTTTTTATCTGTGGGTCATGTGATTTTTTGACAATAAGCGCTGCAACTTTTACCTAAAACCCATCAGCAAGTTTTTCCTGTGATTACTTTCCAGCAAGAATTTTTGGTGAGTGCTTGGAAGCTGGGTGTTTACTTACTGATTTGTTAAACTATAATAATGCTTAAGATAAAGTCAGGACACTCTTTCAATTAAAGCTTGCAGCTATCACCCAAAGACCATAGGGTTTTAAAATTAGGAGGAGATGACTCATGGGGGCTTTAATGGAAAATGAGTGTTTAAATGCTCGCAAGGGAAAGAAATTTGACTATATAACATAGCGTTGGGATTATGATTCATACTGTAATTAGCTAAAAATTCTGCTGTAAAATTATTTCTCCACCAGCAACATTGGTATCTAACTTCACAGAACCTAGAAGATCACAGAGCTACTGCTTCCTCTACATAATACCTAAGTTGCTAGTTAGGGCAGGAATCCCCTTTCACAATTAAATTTTGCACTCCTTTGGCAGCTGCCAATCTGCCTCTGCCAATCCAGCCACCAATCTTACCTGTGCTGTTTCTTTATTAGTTCTCTTTCCCAGGAGGAGTGAACTGCCATGTCATAAGTTACTTCCAGCGTCTCTATCACTAGGAGGTAGTTCTATGCTGGCCTCTTTAAGTAGCAGCCCATCCTGTGGGGATAGTATTATTGGATGGGCCGGGTATCGGTTCTCACTTAAAGCAACCCCTGCTATACTCAGGTTGGGAAGGTATATGAGTGAAGGGACCCACCGGGTAAGGAAATCCTCCTGAAAAGAAGGAAAACCACGTCAGTATTTCCAGTATCGCTGTGAGATGTACCAACAAAATTTAAATTTACAAAGTTCTCTTTGGGGGTTTCCCAAACCCTGTTCATCCCATCAAAGAAACTGGAAATCCTTTCATTTTTATTGAGTTTAAAGTCTCTTACCCTTGAATGTGGAGGATTTTATTAAAATCAGAAGCACTTTAGTTATGAAATGATCTGCCATATTATATGATGCAAGATCAGATATTAAGATGAGTTATTAACGAAGGAATAAAAGATCTTCCAATGGAAGTACAACAAGGTGAAGGAAAGGGGCAAATCTTATGCAACAGAATGAAACCTGGAAAAGTCTTACAAGCCATATTATGGTGTCCCACGCTAATAGACAAATTGCAAGATAATTCAGATGATTACATTGAATGAGATGATGGGTATAGATACCCAAATATGGTAACAAATTCTGCTGAACAAACTCTTGGGAAACTAAGCCATACTACAGACTGAAAACAAGTTGTCAACAAACAAGTAATAACAAATGAAAACAAATGGGACCCAAATGATGGAATATCCAACATTCCCCCTTACTACATCATTGTTTTAAAGTATTAATAAGAGAATCCCGAAGGCCTCAAACTTAACATGTGCAAGAGGCTTGCTGAAGATGTCAGCACGTTGTTCCTGAGTAGAGCAGAATTGGAGCTGAATATTATTTTGTTAAACATGTTCTCGTATGAAGTGGCAGTCTACTTCAATATGCTTGGTCCATTCATGAAATACTAGATTACGAGCAAGCTTAAGAACACTATAATTGTAACAGTAGAGGACCGTGGGTTCATTTTGAGGTACCCCCAATCCTTCTCATATGCGATGTAGCCATATTGCTTCACAAACTGCTGCACTTGCTGCACAATATTCTGCTTCTGTTGAAGAATGAGCAAATAAGGCTTGTTTCTTGCTTTCCCAAGTAATAGGACCTGATCCTAAGAAAAAAAATCTAGATGTGGGTTTCCTATCATCAATAGAACCTGCAATATCTGCATTTGTATATTCAGTCAAGAAGAATTGTTCATTCCTTTTATATTCCAAACCATGATTGATTGTACCATGGATGTGCCTTAGTACTTGTTTTTCTGCCTTCCAGTGACACATTTTTGGTTCTTGCATGAATGGTGAAAGATAATTAACATCAAAAGTTAAACTGATGTCTAGTCTAGTGTATGCTAAGTAAATCAAACCTCCAATCATCTGTTGATAGAGAGTTTAATTTACCCATGGTGATGGAACAGAAACAGAGAACTGCAATCCTGATTCCATAGGTGTAGACATGGATTTGGAATCCACCATTCTGAATTTCTCAAGCAGTGTCTTGGGATATTTTCTTTGAGATACATAGATATGGTGATTAGCCCGAGATCTGCCATATCAAATGCCTTCTTTAGATCATTTTTGGTTTTCTCAACCATTGTTTCTGAGCTGCATGCGATAACTAGGTTATCAACATATACATTGATAAATACAATATCACCTTGCATGGCTTTCTTCTGCCTTTGAGATCTATTTCTGAGGGCGCTGTTGTTTACAATGTGGAGCAGCATGTGGGTGATCGACAGGGCTTCTAGAGACTATGACATTGTCATCAATCACATCTAACCTACACAATCTTGTGAGACAATAACACACTGAGACTACTAACACCTATATTACGATCTGCCGTCTGCGTGGGAACATGCCATGGAGACTTGTGTTCATGCAGTCTGACTGCTCTGGATTGAATCTGCAATCTATGTATGGAAATTTGTGCAACTTTTAAGCAGAAGACAAACTTCCTTGGAAGAAAAAATCACAGATTCTAACAGAAGTAAATTGCAGATAATCTCAATGAATATACCATTTTTAGGCAATGAATACGATAACAGAATTTTATCACTACTCTGTTATCAATAATCTCGTGAAGCACTACTCATGAAATATGGGTCAATGAGTTTGACTAAAAAACCACACAGTTGAATCGTGATAGCAATATCACAATTTGACTTGTTGTGGAAAATACCTCCTACTTATCAATTGATGAGCTTAAGGGGCTTTCTAATGAATGGTTCATAAGGCACAACACTTTTTGAAAGTTTTGCAGATGGGGTTGCAAGCAAAGTGGGCTTAACCATGGAGGAAACTCCGTAGTTAAGCGCGCTTGACCTGGATAGTACTGGGATGGGTGACCTCCTGGGAAGTCCCGGTGCTTCACCTCTGTGAGCATCACCTAGATGCAATGAGTGCTAAGTGTTCCATTCATTCTCATGGGAGTTGGGTCCTCGTGAACCACTACTCATTAAACATGAGTCAATGAGTTTGACTCAAAAACTACACAGTTGAATCCTGATAGCAATATCACAAACAGAGTTTTGGGCAATGAATTTGCTATTTTTCCAAGGACTCTTCTGGCAGTGGCAATGCTTATGTCCTTGTCCAATCAATAACATACAATGTGTGCTAATAGAGCAGCATCTATTGCGTAAAGAATGCAACTAGCACCTTGAGATAATTCTCAGCACACCAATAAATACTTTGGTGGCATTCAGATTGGGACCTCCTTCCTTAAGGATCGGCTGCCTTCTCAACCAGAGTGCAATCTCTTGTGATGAATTGTGACTCGTGGCCCCTATGTTCAGAATGACCTCAACATGCTAGATATGTGTGACAACGCCATTGGGAGTAATCATGATTACCATAAGTCTTTAAAAACGCTAGGCTTCATAATATGGTATGATGATCACAGGCACAAAAGAGGAGAGCAGATGGTGGAGATGGAGCATTCCAACACAGGCACAAGAACAATTTAGCTTTGATATTATAATAGATAAATTGCAAGATAATTCAGATGATTATATTGAATGAGATGATGCGTATACATACCCAAATGTCATAACAAATTCTGTTGAATGACCTCTTGGGAAACTAAGCTGTACCACAGACTGAAAACAAATTGTTAACAAACAAGTAATAACAAACCAAAACAAACGGGGCACGAATGATGGAATATCCAACACACACTGCATCGTGACCGTTTTGAAGAAGTTAAGATATTTCATACTTCCTTAGAACATGCAGCTCTGTGTAGGAGTTTTTCTAACCTTTACAACCTATTGGATGTCAAGAGCTATATGAGAGATGATCCATCAACAAGTGGCATATGCTAGAATTTGGTTATTGCAACACAAAATGTGTGTGGTTGACAAATTTCAAAACTAAAGAGAAAGCCTCTAAAAGGAATTTTTGATCTGTTAGCAAAAAAAAATCTTACCATGGTTACATGCAGTATATTTTCTGGAGAAAGTTTCTCTTTATTTTCTGTTTAATTTATATATTGAGTTGTACGATGGCAACATCTAGTGGCAAGATTTTGTCGACATCAGGATGGGGATGTTTTAAAAGAAAACAAGATACTTTTTGTAGAATGCAAACACTTATTTAATAAAAGTATGAGAATTCAAATATAAAACAAACACTTATTTATAACTTTGATTTATACAACTATCCTATGTTTAGTTTGTTAATAGTTTTCAAACGATGCCTGCAGTAGAATTTCATTTACAATTAAATGAAGAAAAATCTAACATAAGAGTAGTTATAATGTATCCCAGAAGCAGTAGGCTGGGAATACATTACAGAATATATGCACGTGAGGATATCAACTCCATTGCAGAATTAGGCATTTTCACTATTGTTTTATTCAATTGCAATTGCCAATCACTGTATTCAGATAATTTTCACTGTCCACTCACTTGTAAAGAACGAAAATAACTGCATTGTTATCAAAGGCTCTTAACTATTGACTCGTTGATTCACAAATATGGAAGCCCTTCTTTGATCCTGAGAGTTAATATGTAAACAAAAATGCTATGTAGACCATAAAAGCACACTATTCATTTTAACTTATGTTTGATAATTGGTTCCACTTTAATCTAACAAGTTCAACTGGAATGTTGGACATGTGGTTGTATTCCAAGAGTGTTGTCCCATTCTATTGCAGCCTTAGTGAGTATTACGTTAGAAAGCTTTGCATTGAGCTTTTTATTCATCCTGTAGACCAATTGAATAACATATCCATGTGCCTATGAATTGCATTTATAATGTTTCTGGAAACTTAATGATGTATAACTTTGAGCAATCAATTTTTGTGCACTATTCATCAATAATCTTTGCAAATTGGATTAATAATATCTTGCATGTTAAACCTACTAGTTTTCTAATCTTGATGTTATCATTACATCTTGGGAGGTAATGGATGTTTGATTTCATGAGATTGCGGTGAACATAGGAGAAGTTGTTTCTGTGGATATTTTTTGGAGAAGATAGCACATACAAGTAGCATGTGATATGGAAATTTACTTTGGTGTTATAGAAGCTACATGGATGTGTGGGGACTTTGGTGTAGTAGGAGCTTCATGGATGCATGGGGACATTAACATATAAAGGATCACAACTTTGGTTGAATGGACCACAATTTTGGTTGAATAGGCTAGGACATGATATTGTAGAAGTACCTGTATCTGTGAATCTGTGATAACTGAAGAATGCAACGATTTAGAGTAGAAATATTATATGTAGGATCACAACTATTGGTTGAATAGGCTGGAACATGATTATTGTAAAAGTACATGTATTTGTGATTCTGTGATAGCTGAAGAATGCAACTATTAGGGTTGAAAGATTTTATGAACTTACAATGTGTGATCACCAATGGATTTGGATGTAGATTGATCTTAATTTCAGTTTTGCTTAGGAAATAATATATATAAGGCTCAACCGTTCTCAAAGACAAGATTGGAGCATGTAGTTTGCAGAGTTCTGTTTGAGACGCATTGGACATGCAGAAAATTTACTATTTATTCTAGAAATAAAAGGGATCTGCAGGATTACATGTTAAAGGCACATTAGAATCTTGTGAAGGATTAGACAAGATTGTGTGTTGGATGCTGTAATGCTGCTATGATGGTGACTAATATGAAAAAACAGGAAGAACTGTTAAGTTCAATGTAGTGGAATAAAGGGGAATCATCCTTTATTGAGAGAGCAAGTTTAATATCATATGTTAAAACTAAAAGAAAGGACTATCAGGACTTAAGCTGATAGGGATATGTGTCATTTGTATACATTTAAATTAGTTAACTAATGTAACATCCACTAGCTTATTAGTAAGTTTCATGCCCATAAATAGG
>MU223317.1:2820348-2855498 GCA_018584345.1 Thuja plicata | reverse complement strand
TTTTTATAAATTTTTGGATATAGTGTAGGTACAACATTATTGTATCCAGGATATCTTTTATCACTAATTTAGTATCTTAAAGAGGAAACAGTTATCTCATTGTGTGTAGTCACAGTTGAGTGTTATTTTCTTATAGTTTGTGAAAAACTGGTTTTGTCTGGTTTGATTCAAGACAATAATTAATATTAGAAACATTTCTTTACCAACATGAATATAGCTTGATTTCGAATAGAGCTGAAAGCAGTTGGAACATTTTTCATATTGTAAGGACTTCATTACTGATATGAATTTGAAGCCACTGTGAATTGGTTATGTATCAGTACTGTTCTAGCAGAATGAGATGGGTGGTCAAGGAAAGAGCCATACAAAAAGGTGTATGGATTGAAAATCCTGGAAAGCGGAGAAAAGCATTGAAGTTCAAATCGATATCATTTTTGGATAATGCGTTTCTGTAGGCATATCGATAAAATAAACTATAGAAGGTTAGAATTGTAAGTACAGAAAAATATTATAAGAAATATACATACAAATTACAAATTCCATACCCACAACACACACTTATGTTTTGTCATTTATGTAAATATTAATCCTGTATCTTATCCCGGGTTTCCGGATTTTTCTCATTATCGTGAATTATAAGATCATTAATGGTCTAAATTGTACCCTTAAAAGGTATCCTTCAACCCATACATATCTGATATCACCTGAACAGTTATTGATTATTAGCTGTACACGTTTTAAATCATAATATAGCCTGCATTACAAAAGACCAAGCTTCTCACACAAGTTTCTCAAAATAGCTTTCGTGAGCGCAAATTTTGGGGGATTGCTTACCTTGAACCATGTGCTTTCCTTCTCAAGAACGCCTTCCTCATTGGGACATGATTAGATTAAAACATGCCATAATCATAATCTATTTAAATTTTAGGTTTGCCAAGCTTATTATCTTACTGTTACATGATATTTTATTATAATACTAATTGGATTTGTTCAAAAAAAATATTTAATTATAATACAATTATATATATGTATGTATCATGTCCTGTACCCATAAGAACCTTGGAGTGGCCGTATTGGAACCATGCCAAATCCATGCTTGCCCTTCCCTACTTGGATCCAAATTGAACCGAGTCAATTCACATGCCATTTATGCCAAAACCGGCTTCACAATTATATAACATGTGTGTGTGTGTGTGTCTATATGTGTACTACAATAGAGTTGATAGAACAAAATGGACTAGGTACATCATTCACCCCCAATTTAATTTATGCCACTGTGCCATCTGAAACTCTCGAAGGGCACATACAAATGAGGAGTTGCATAAGTAATTGCACTCAAAGGTCATGTCATAGGTGAATTCATTTGTCGAATTGATAGGGTATAATTCTAAATTGTTGTGGCTAACCATTGCAGGAAAGTAGTTTTGGTTAACAACTTAACGTTGGTTATTAAATTTAACTCTTTAAGAATTGAAGTTAGTTAAGAATAGAGTTCTATAGATGGTTGACCATTGAAATGTTGAAGCAAGTTTAAAGTGTGGAGTTGCTTAAGTAATTACACTCAAAAGTCAAGTCATAGGTGAATTCATTTGTTGAATTGATAGGATATACTTATTCTAAATTGTTGTGGCTAATCATTGTAGGACTAAAGTAGTTTTGGTCAACAACTTAACATAGGTTAGTCAATTCAACTCATTAAGAATTAAAGTTAGTTAAGAAAAGAATCCAATAGATGATTGACCGTTGAAGTGTTGAAGTACGTTTAATTCTACACTAAAGTGTTATCTAGTTGTTTCAAAATTAAAAATTAAAGAGGATTTCTTATTATTATTTTTCAAATTTTTTTGGAAGGGCTATAACTCGAGATTTTATCTACGTAAAATAATAATTAATTTAAACTTAGTTAAGGAATTATTAATCATAGTTTTGACTCTTGAGACTTGGGGTTTGCAAAAAAGTGGCAAGCTGTCTTTTGAAAATTTCAAGTTGATATTTTTCGTAGACTATACAAATAAATTTATAAAATTTTTAATGGTCGTTTTCTAAGTTGTAGGGTATACCCCTTGAGTCCTGGTCCTATACTGAACCCATGGTCACAATGCTGATATAAAAAACAAACATGAAAACCTAATATATAAAGCATTTTTTTAACATTAGAACATAAAAGAACCTACGAAGTGCATAAAGCCCTTAAACATGCCCATACTAAGAGTAGTTTGCAAAAGAGGGCATGCTGTCTTTCAAAAATTTAAGTTGAAATTTTTTCCCTAGACTATACAAATAAACTTGTAAAATTTTTAATGGTCCTTTTCTAAGTTGTAGGGTGTACCCCTTGAGTCCTGGTCCTAACTGAACTCAAGGCCACAATGCTGATTAAAAAAAACATGAAAACCTAATTTATAAGGCAATTTTTTTACATTAAAACATAAAAAAGCCTACAAAGTGCATGAAACCCTTAAACATGCCCATACTAAGAATAGTTGGGAAATAGCAGGTTCAATACCAAAGATTGTGAAGATCAATTTCTATCCAATACACTAATCAAAGGATGAGATACAAGTCTTGGATAAGCTGCAACATGAAAATTTGAAACTCATGCAAGTCTGAAAATTAAGCCGCTCTAATGTTGAAAGACATTATTAGACCTTTCTTTTTAACGATGCCAAAAAACAGTCTGAATATCATGCTTAATAAACCTATCTTATATGAACTTATAGCATCAATAAACAAGAGACGCAAAGCGTCAAAGTTCCTGCCAATAGTGTAATGCATTTAGGGTTAAGATTAGGTGAGATTAGTGGATTGATGCATTACCAATTTATAGATTTTCACTTTAAACTAAAGTAATAAAAACTTTTGAATCTCGCGTTACAATTAATAGAAATTTAATGCGCTTTAAACCAGCCCGTCGTATGTGCCTGCCAGTGAATGCACAACTTAAATGAGCTAGCAAATCTAATTATTTTATTGATTTTTTGTAAATATATTTGATTTTCTTCCTACTCTTAAAAGTAACAGCCAATGAAAAGGCAAATAATTAATTTTTCTTAAATCATTAAAATATCTATATACAAATGAACTATACAAAATGAACACAAATTTCTAAATTCTACATAGTGGGCAAGGATAGTCTTCAAGTTAATCTGCACCCCCCAGGGAACTTACAATGCAATGTATGTGGGAGTGGGGATACAAAGAAGCTTCTTCTGAAATGTCATCGTTGTAGGAAAGTGGCACAACTGCCAGAAACAAAACCCAGGCAAGAATCGGGTTTCATTTCATACTCATGATAGGATGATTAGCGAACGAGCATTTCGCTGCTTTTGAAGGTTTTGGAAACAATGGCATTGCACTCAAAACCAATTCACCTGATAATATGGCAAGCAAAATATTGTTGAACGCTTTGTATATAGTGACAAGCATCAGAAAATTTGGACTGTAGCAACAATATCTGTGATGTATAACTTGAGTGTGATTGTAATATAGTGCGAAAAATAATAATGAACTAGTATTGATTAAGGAAAAGCTTACTCAGACTTGCTTCAGACATGATTCAGATGTTTTCAAACTCACATCTGTGAATTTAGCATCACCACTGTTAATAATATTTGTTTTCTTTGATGCATACAGAAGCCCAAGAAATCAATGTGTTAGTGCAGTTGCAACTACACGCTGAATCCATTCCAGCTTTGTGCAACTAGAGTCCTCCACTATAGAATTTTGTTTTAAGCTCTCATCATTTGAGTTAATGATGAACGGATATAAAGTTTTATCTCACTTTCATGGTTTCTGATCATTGAAGAAACAGGAGACCAAGAAGAAAAGAACAGAGGTTCAAGATCTAGAGACAAATGACAATAGGGGATGCAAAATGGTTTCCCTGTATAAACTAAAACAGCCATAAATATTCAATCAATAAATTGCTTTCACAATGTTATTTTCCAATATGTAGATGAAATAAAACATAAAAAGATACAAAACAATTCCATTTCTCAAATGCATGAATTTCGGACAGTCGATGATAATTGTCTTGCTTAATTCTGCAATTAAGCATGTTTGTAAAAGCGTATAACAAGCTACAATTAAGCATGTTTGGAAAAGTGTATAACAAGCTACACTACATTTAATGCACACCATCCGGATGTTGCATTTCTTCATATAGAATTAACAGATTTAAGCAACCTGTCAAATTTACACTCTTATTTTCAGAGCTCTAGTATGAGCTAGCCTAGACAATGGGATAAGAATAACAAGTTGAAATACCTCCAAAAATACCAACAAAATAATTGTTCTTTACATTTTCTTTAGCGATGTTAAAATGAATTGGATAGTAGATGAAAATTAGAGGATGGCTTACCACACATATTCTTTCCCAACTTCATATTGAAGCATCCATCAACGCCCTAACTTTGTCCCCCAGAATTCTTGACAATCCAGTATTCAGTTCCTTCTTCGGTAACGCCATACCCAACAGCCACAGCAGCATGATTCACGTCCTGCAACCTCAAATAGACTCAGTTCCTGCTCAATCTTCTTTGATTGAAAATTCTTTATTTTATAACTTTTTTTTGAACAATTTTGTTGTTGTTGGTGCTTGATTTGATAGTATGTGTTTTTCTCGCATCAACATTTCAGATCATCACTCTAAGGTCACTTTTCCATTCCTTGTGCTCTCTAAAGTCCTGATGCTAAATCCTAGAGTGTGATCTGAAGCATGATGCAAAAAACACAGACAACTGAATTCAGAAACAACAAGAATCATTATGAATTACGAGAAACTAATAAACAAAATTCTTTATTTTTTACTTTCATCTATTTTTATAAATTATGCTTTTTAAATGATTAATATTTTTCTTAAAACATTAATCAAATTCCAAAACTTGTCCAATCAATCTTAAAAATTGTAATTTGTCAAAGATAACATATTTCCAGTCTATCAATTTGGTGAAACTACTTCTTGATCAGATTGTGTGATAGTTTTGTTCATTAACATTTCAGATCACTCTCTATATTCCATCATTTTTTTTTGTTTCAAAAAGCTCTGTATCATCCTGATGACGATATATCCAAGAAAAACAAAGATGAGAAAAATAACTATTATCACAACTTCCAGTCTATGAATTTGGTGAAACTGCTTCCAGATCAGATAATTTTCTTGTAGCTTTTTTATAGGCAGCCTCAGGTGCTCCAGTGGTGCTGTACCATTCAATTAATAGATCAAGTTATTTTCAGTCAGTGAAGCTCCCCATTCATTCATGAAATTTCTGTTCTCCTCAATCAATGGGTGCACTCACAGGCAAAATAGAATACATGAAACTATGTGCAAACCTGAATGTCCAGCAAGATCCACAATGGGCTTGATTTTTCACTGGGCTCACTATGCCAGCTTCTCTCTAGTTTTTCTATGGTAAAACACGGGCAAACAATAAGTTCTGAAGAAAGCCCACAAATAGATTGTTGTAATTCTACATATTTTAATACTTACAAAGGGCAGATAAGAAACATTAAACTTTGCTCAGAGAGTAATTTGTTTGCAGCTTCTCAATTTCCTATATGTTTCCTGAAGAGGCAGTATTTGCTAACATATAGGCCTCACCAAACAAAAAAATAACTGGTCTACTCTGGTATGAGAAAAATCAAGGGTCTACTACTTGTAGAATCGTAAAATTGTAGATTCATGCGTTGCAAAAAACATGTTCTGAAAAAGAAAAAAGAAAACAGCTTCTCTTCTAAGAGCCTTAAATTTATCAGACCACCAAATTGTATCAACATATACATTAAATGCCTCCAAGGCCTAAAATTTTGGGGGTGTCTTCAAAAAACAATAAACATCAATTTGGCATTTCAAATGCCCAACATACAGTTACTACTGGACATAACTGTATCTAGAGACCCAACATATCAGCTATCAGGTTGGCCTTTCAAAAGCCTTCAAATTTACCAAACCATTTAAATGTATAAAAAAGAGCCTTTGTTTTTAAAAAAAAGCTATCGGGCATTTCAAGGGCTCAAGGATTCCAGAAAACTTTAAAGGCAGAGTCTTTGACATTGGCGCCCTTAGGGTTTCACCGATCAACAGCTCATTTCTTCGGTTTTGGGGTTAGAAGAAAGTGAGATTCCCTTTCTGAAAAATTGACAACTATCTTCACTTCGTTACAAAGGCATAATGATAAAATAAATCAGCCTCTAACCTGCAACTATCAACATACTGCTTTCAAGTTTTCTCAAATTCTGATAGATTTATGAGTAGAATTTCTGAACAGAAGAAACATCTTCAGCAAGGTTAGAAAATATGTTCTACAATAAAACGTAGCGTAAGAAATACTTACGCAAACAAATTAGAAGATGAAATGTGCCATCTGTAAGGGTGGATATACCAATTCATTTTTTAAACCCTAGCGTCTCCAATTCAGATGCCATAAAAGAAACTAAATTTGGAGAGAAATTTATAACAATCTAAGCAGTGAGGAATTGTGGGAGATTACGTGCCTGGTAGGATAATCCGATAGTCACCTCAGTTGTTTGAAGATCCTTTGTTATCAGCTTTTGAGTGTGCAGTGGAAAAGCATAATACATGAAAAGAACAAACAAAGCACAACCAAAAAACAAACACAGAAAGCCCGGGCCTAGTAAGAAAGAGACAGGGTGGGGAAGGGCTTAATCCCTTCCCCAGGTAAACAAAATATCTTATATTAAGATAGCATGGCCTGCCTGCAAGCACACCTGCAAAGGTAACGCTATATACACCCAAAACTCTTCAAACCGATGGATATTTACAGATATTTATCATAGATAAAATTGAGTATACATATTGTGATACAAATCTGAACCCAGCTTTGGCAATACCTGTTCACATTACATTTACAGTGCGAAGAAGGCAAATTTTGAGCAACTGCATTTGCTTTCACAGGATAAATGCACAGAACGAGAGATAAGCATAACGGACAAGCTGTATTAATGCGAGTTGCAGGCAGAGAGAAGAATGACCGACAACGAGTTTAATGTGTGCAGCTTTTTCATTTAGTGATATTCGTGCCAAAAAACATTCGACAATAGTATGCAATTTCTACTCAAAATTTGATTTTCCTCCTTACTATTTTTCCTCATAGCCAATAAAAACTCAAAGAAATAGTTTTTTTAGATTTTATAAATATGCCAAAATTAGAAACTGTATAGTGTACATTAGGTCTTAAAAATTTCTAAATTTCTATTGGTCAAACTACTTGTATTTTAGCACCTAATGGATGCATAAGTTAGGAACTAACAATGATAACATAAGAATAAGATAGCAGCAATAAGGCATAGATCAACGTCATCAGATCAACACACAAGGTTACTAGTAGACAGGGGGGGTTCTTGGAGACTGCCGGCACCGGTACGACTAATTTTAAAAACTAGGAGTTGGGGATACTTGGAGACGCCATTTTTTTTTATATAATTTAATAATTTCCAGAAAATATCATGATGTAGAAATTTGAAAACAAGAACAGAGGTAAAGTTTCCCCTTCACTTTAGAGTTTAAATACACAAATGTCAAATGCCATTGCGTCGATGAGTTAGAATTCAAAACTGACACTAGATATTTCATATTGGATTATCATTACATATTAAAATTCAAAAATATTTGTAGTTCGATGTTGATACACATGCCAAAGGATATGAGATGTCTAGTTATGAGAAATAAATATTGTTCTTTTAAGAGTGGAGAAGGTTTCCATGGATGTGTCTTTATAAGATCTTTGAGAAGGTTGGAGATACAAGAAAAGTGAATAATTTAATACCATTGACGAGTCTTTCTAGAGAGGCAATTGAGCAGATTGACCAGAAAACTACAGTGGCTATCATTATCATTACTAATAGATAAGTAATAATGAATTTGCATGGGTGATGATAGAGGATGAGAATCAAAGTTTATTATAACACCTTATGCCCTAAGTTTTCTGACGGGATATGTTAATTTGTGGTTGAGAGACTTTGGAGATGGTGGCCAGAAGAACCCTGTTTGTGGAGACGCTTTTGGGGACATCTCCGGTGCTAGAGATGCATCTCCGTCTCTGAGATGCGTCTTCGGGGTTAGGAGACAAGTCTTTTGGTAACAAGGTTCAGATAGCCACAATATGAAAATCTGAAACTCATATATACATATCTAAAAATTAAGCTGCCTTTTTCTAAAGGATGTGAATTATAGGTGTGTGTTAAAATCTCAAAATCTGAAAATGGATCCAGCATTGTAAGAGTCCAAAATGATTCACTCAGAATTTCATTGCAATTAAGCAAGGTATTAGATGGTAAAGGTCTGTGAATGCATTAATGTGGATAACCATGATTAGACCCTTCTTAATGATCAGAAAACAACCTAAATATGATGCTTAATAAGCCTATCTTATGTGAACTTATAATAACAATTTATAATGATTAACATAAGCATAAGATAGAAATAAGGCAAAAATCAACAACATAAGATTAACACATAACACAAGATTTATGTAGAGAAACCTTTGTAGGGAAAAAACTCCACCAAGAAGAGAGGCCAAGCTTGCATTATCAACATAAAATGTGCTTACAATACAATAACTTTCATTCTCCTCTTTGCCTCCATAGCAACACATATGTGAACACAACCTCCTTATGCCTCACACCTATCCTTTATTCCTGCAGAGAAATCTACCTTCAATTGTTACTCATAATTCTACACCCAAAAGGCTGAATTTATAGAATGACAAGAGTTTCAAAACCACCAATAAAGATGTATAAAGAAGCATTTTCATTCCTCACTACCACAACCCTTGGAATGCCTCCATGGAACTCGAAAAGATGCTAGTTTTGGCTTCAATACTTATTACTTTCCCTTCAACTTAGGCGCCCATCTTGCAAGATACACATTACATTAAATGCAATAAATGACGGATACCAAGAGACATTTGTTGCCTCTTCCATGCTCCAATTAGAGAAGCCCAAATGTCACTCTTTTGTCTTCTTCCTAAGTCATTAAATATCTTATTCTAGACATCCATAAATGGGGAAAATAGTATTAAATAATTGTGTTTATAATTCGGTTTTACTGCTGCTAGTGGAACTTATCACCCCTTGTGAATGTATTACAAACAATAGTGAGAACCATAGTTGAAAAACTCGGACTCGGCAAAAACTCGGCCAGTTTTTGAAAAAACTCGGCAACCTAAAAAACAACTTAATTTTAATTATGAATGTTTTTTTTTTGCAAAATTCAATGAGAGGATGCATCCAATGAGTTTATTAATGAGAACACAAAATAAACTAGTTGAGTTTAGATATATATAAATGCAAAGTGGGTACAAAATCACATTCTCATGCAGAATGCTGATGACTAGAAGCAAAATAGTACTCAATAGTTTTTATAAAACTAGAAGTAAATACATCATTACAATTACATCTTCCTCTTCCCAGCTCTGCTAGCAAATACGTGAGAGGAGCTCGAGGGTCTAGTCCTAGTAGTAGAACCATGCACTGGGCGTGACTGTGCCTCCTTGCTAGGTATCTATGATAATGTGTGTAGCTCGCTCTCCATCCTGGATGTAGCTCCTCGCCCTGTCAACGACTCTTCATCTGACTCCTCAATGTCATCCAATGTGAAACCAAATCTACCCCCCACCTCCTCCATAGCCTGCCTCTCCAAATCTGTGATGTCAACCTCTGTAAACAATGGAGGCTGCTCCTGTGCCATCCAATCACTGTAAGGATCTATATTGTCCAAATCAATTGGACCAGTTGGTGCTTCCTGTGCCTTTTTTATGCACAACTTAAGATTATATTGCACATAGACAAGGTCATTGAGGCATTTTTGGGATAACTTGTTTCTCTTCTTTGTGTGGATGGACTCAAATAAGCTCCAATTGCGCTCACAATGGGATGAGCTACAAGGCTGGCATAAGATTCTGAGAGAAAATTTCTTTAGATGTGGGGTATTTCCACCCCAACTTTGGCACCAAGCATCTGCAAAATAAAATATTGAGAAGTTAGAAAGCAAAGAGAAAAGCGAAAACATAATTTATTAAATGACAAAATTGCAAATGTTTTACCTGGGGTTTGAGTGCCTCTTGCTCTCTTTGCTAGCTCTGAAGAGAATAAATTACCCTTTGATTCCACATAGATTTGTTGTTCAATCACAACAAGGTCTCTCTCCAGAACATTGGGTATCATCCTCTGAATGCTTAGAGAGAGGCCCTCCATGACCTCTCCATTAGGATTTGGAAAAGAATCATTGTACCTGAAACAAATACAAAGTGAAATCAAGTCTTAGTAACACAACCTACAAAAACAAAGTGAAATCAAGTCTTAGTAAAATCTGAATAAGAATCATCGCACCTGAAATGGGGGTTGAGGAAGTACCCTGCTGCATGAATGGGTTGGTGGAGTTGATTGTTCCACCTCCTTGTTGATATTTTCCAGATTTAACAAGCAATATTCAAACTATAGAGATCTTTCAATTAACTAAGCATAGGATATGAATAAATATTAACAAAGAAGGAAAGGTAATACCCGGATTGTAACTTTGAAATCCGTCCTTGGAGTCTTTAAATCTGATCCTTCAATTCCTATTAGATATGTGCTATATAAATGCCAAGTTGTCTACCTTCGACTATTCTAAGTTCTGATCCGAATTTTCACTAGACAACATTCAAATCTGCCCTAATTATGGCACTGGAAGAGACTTCCGATCTGTACCAATAAGTATGGAGAATATATATGTCTAAGGTGCAGATCAAACTCCCACAAGGATCTGCACTTTAATGCCAAACCCTGGGTTTGCTCTTGCTTGCCTGATCCGAATCAAACCCTCAGTTCGCATTAATAATGTTGATGATTTCGCATCATATAACTAATATAGTAATATGAATCTGCCCTAATTATGTGCTATCATGCCTCAATAAATTCACATCATACATTCCATTAATTCTACTATATCAGTTGTACCAAACAAATCGCTAATGAGCTGAGTAAGTTCACTCCATTTGATATGCATGATTTGCCCTTGTATTCTGAATGATATCTCACATGTAAGAGCTGTAGAATTCGATCTTATTGACTGATCCAAAACGTTGTTTAGGACAGACATAGATTGTTCTCTTGTTCACCCGATCTTGCATTAGATCGTACTCGTAGAAGTCTTAAGAATAGCACACTAGATGTTGATGTGTTATGTGCTCAATATTCGATATATCTGCTCCTTGGACAACCGATCTGCCATACCAATGCTAAAGAAATTCGCAGACTAAAGATCCTTGAGGGAGAGTTCGCATGTTATGTTTTTGATACTTGTCTCCTCAAGGATCAATCTCCTTATATATGTGAATGGGTGTCTCCTTAAGAAGACTGACTTGGGCCCATTTAAATAAAACTTGTATATTTAAATTCCCATTCAGATATATGTAATTAAAATCGATTAAACAATAAACAATAAATAATAAATGTTACCCATATTTATTATTATTGTTTACATATCGATTTATTATAATAATAAATATATTTATATTTATTATTATGATTATTATCCAAGGTAGTAAATATTTGCCGTAAAGGCCATAATATCAACACTCCTATCAATAATTTCCCAAATGGGATCATATTTGAGTCTATCCCCCTTGTAGTAATTTTTTATACTCTTTGGCCCTATCTATGGCCTCATAAAGATACCCCATTGGGGTTTGATCCCCACCAACCAAGTGCAAAACTCTAACCGGGGTCTCAGACACCTACAATTGAAATTTGAAAAATACAAATTAGTTTAAAAAAAAATTAATTAATGAAGTTACTAACTTAGTAAGTTACAAATTAATAATGGGAGACTTCAATCAATAATAATTAAAAATTCAAGTTTTGAAGTTACCTTCACAATCTGAGAAGCCTTTTGCAAAAAATTGTGGTCAAAGACTAAGCGCGCGACAACCTCTCCTTCAGCCTTCTTTGAATAATTTGAGTCAAGCTATTGTTGACTCACAAACATTTGTTTCAAAGAAGCCAATGTACCAAGAATGCTTTGCGACGTCAAGAAAATTGTTGCGAACCTTGTGACAGCGGGTCTCACCAAATCTCTCTCATTAGTGTGCTCTCTCATCAAATTCAGAACCCAAGGGTGATTGTAGATATACTTCGTGATCCACCATGCATTTTCCACAATTCGAGTCACCTAATCAAGTTTTCCTATGTCCTCCAAAAGAAGGTCAAGGACATGTGCTGCACAAGGTATCCAAAAAAGAGTGGGGTGCCTCTCTTGGAACATTTTACCTGACATATTAGTAAAAATAATCAATAATTAATTTCCATATTTCGTCTCAAAACGAAATTAAATATCACTTATTAATATCTAATCATATGCAACATAAAATTACCTGTTGACACATGCTGCCACATTATCTGTGATGATTTGTGCCACATTCTCTATTCCCTCCTCCATGACAACATTCTCCAACATTAATGCCAATGTTTGTGTATTTTTTATCTTGTTGGAGGCATCAACCGATTTCCAAAACACCACATTGTCCTTGCAAGCAACCAAAAAATTAATAATGGTTCAATTTTTAACATCTGTCCACCCATCAGAAAGAAGGGTGCAGCCAAATTTACTCCACTCTTTTTATTGGCCCTCTACCACTATTCTTGCCCTATCGACTGCATTTACAAGTAATCTACAAAATCAAAGTGAAATCAAGTCTTAGTACACAATTTTGATTTAATAAACAAGAAAAAACAATTAAAATTTAAAAATGAAATCAAGTGGATTCCGATTATTTACTAACCTCACTTAAATCCTTGCGAGAAGGGGTCTTGTACCCTTTTCCCGAAAGTGTCATTGTGGTCACCAAATTTAGCCAATAGGGACTCTCAACCACACACAATGAGATGTTGAAATACCAAAAATCAGCAACAACAATGTTTGTTTTTTCTTGTGCCTCCTTGTTCCATCCAGTGACCTATAATGATGGTTGTGCTCCAGGTGTGTTCCTATGCACAAAATAATTGGCTATCCCTGATGCTGATGATGGTGAAGAAGCAGGCACTCTACTAGAGGAAGCATAAGCAGTAAAAGAGGAGGCACTCTGTTTGCGGATGCGCGGGCCACGAAGAGAGCCTACTATGCTCTCAAGTGCTGCTTCTTCTTCTTCTTCAATGTCAATAGGAGCACCTTGAGTTTCAGCTATGGCTGCCCTCACAACTAATCTGTCCCTCTCCCTTCGCAATTTTTTCTCTTCCCCGGCTGCAAGTATGGAATTAACAAATCTCTGTATCTCTTCTGTATTTTTGTCACATGGATTTGCATCATGCTTCCTAATGCCTGCAAGGTGGTATTTGAGGCGGTTTATGCCTCCAAAAATTACTCTCTCACATCTTATTCAAATCACCTTCCCAGACTCATCCGGTGCTTCATAGGCATACCTCCATGTCTTATCTATAGCATTTTTAGGCCGGGTGCCTATATATCCAAAAGGGCATGGTGTTAGTGGCCATACTTCCTGTGAATTTGCCATGCTTATTTAATGGTAATTGCTGCCCTACACAGAAATTAAAAACACAATAAATATTTTAGTTAATTGTTAAACAATTAAACAAAGTTGGAAGCTATCTAAATTAGTTTCAATATTTTTAGACATCATTCAAAGTTAAAAAAAAGCTAAACAAACTGCTAGGGTTTGATATTTTAAAACAAACTAGATATTCTTAAAAAAAATAGTGATAGATTCAATCATTCAACAAAACTTGTCAAAATTAGTGTTGAATCTTCTTCTAATGATTTAAAATCATTTCTAAATACTTAGGAATGATTTTGTATTTTTTTTAGAAGCAACAAAAAAAGAATAGAATGTTTTTAAAAACCATAAAAACAAATTCAACAAATCTACCTGGGAATGTGATTTTTCTTTAAAAACCAGTTGAAATCCACTTTAAATCCACTCAAATCTGCCTCCAAAACTTTGCAATCACCTAGCAAGGGCTTGGAAGCCCAACAAATTCCTTCACACACAAACCCAACTGCTGCAAATGTGAAAATAAGAATGAAAAAGCCGTTTTTTTGCTGTTCAATGTAGGACTATAACCACAGCCGAGTTTTTTTTAAAAACTCGCCGAGTAATCGATGAGTGTTGCAGCTATGGTGAGAACTAAATATTACAAATTTATTTTCCAATACACCCTAAATGCCTTAGGACACTTTCCAAGGACACTGGAACCATGCCGTAGGATTTACAAGGTAGATGACACCTTAATCCTATCATTCTCCCACATGACATTATTCATTGTAAATACACCCATAGGAATCGCAAACAAGGGAAAACCATCCCTTGGCCATCCATGTACCATTTGAATCTTCACCATGCTCTTATGCTCTAACAAGACACCTACAAAAGCAACCATGATAACCACCATCAAACAAAAATTCCCTCGCATCCTCCAACATTCTACATATGGAAGAAAAAGGAACATGCCAAGGTGAACCATATCAACCGTCACCAAAACTTGCACCAATCTCTATATGAGCATAAGCATCAAATTCAAATGATAACAAAGGCTCTAAGTAACTGCCACACACATACCACTTGGAATAGCAACCACAACAAATTGAAATTCATCCAAGCTAATCATACCTCAAATCAAGGTATACCAACATACGTAAAACTTCATGCAATCAACTTATCAACTCTAAATCTGCAATCAAGTCTCTATATATCAAACCTCCTAACACACATACCACTTGGAATAGAAACCACAACAAATTGAAATTCATCCAAGCTAATCATACCTCAAATCAAGGTATACCAACATACGTAAAACTTCATGCAATCAACTTATCAACTCTAAATCTGCAATCAAGTCTCTATATATCAAACCTCCTATCTCAAAGCAATGTACCAATGCACAAATGACCACTGACAAGGCAAACTAATAAAGTCAACATCACTACTGAAACAATCTCGTGAATATAGATTGTCCACATCCAAGTCATCCTACTATTAGAAAATGGGTACTTAACCCATAATCTGCATAACTCGTAGATCCAAATCTAATGAAACATGCAAATTCATCATCACATAAGTAATCAACAAATCAAGATATCATAGAGGATAATTAGATATATATCTAGAAACTCCCTCAACACAAGTAACATGTGAAAAATAGATCAAAGCATATTAAGGCTATCTATGGTACTTCACATAGAAGTTGTGGCTAACTCCTCTATTACATAGCCTCAAGGAAACATATATCGATCTGCAAATCTTGCAACCGAAAATACTGTAATGCCACTCTCATCATTAGTCTCCATAGCTCTCCCAAGTTCTTCACACTCCATCATGTGAATACAAATATCAAAGAAGAAGAACAAGACCAAAAGAGAACTTGCAAACCAAACCATATCCTTGTTGCTCGCCAACATGTACTGAGTTGTGTAATGTAAGATCTCCTCACCATTCCCAAATTGAAAGGATATCAACATGTAACATTCAAATCAATTGAAAACATAGCAATAATAGACATAAACCTCTCATATTGAAGGTAGATCATATAAACCATCCATTCCCACAACAAGGGGAATATGCTCAAAGCCACAAACCATTTCCAAATAAGTCCACAAAACTATATCCATTGCTTAGGACCAACAACAAGGAGAACAATGGAAATCCATAAAAACATGCATCTTCTTCTTAGCAAGTCCTTTGAACTTCCATATTCAAGACTAGCTCACTTGAGAAGACGAGATACAAAGTAAAGAAAGTATCTGATACCTAGGTGGGCAGGCAATACCTCTTAGATAATTCACCTGCCAAGTAGACGAAGAGTGGGAAACAAGATTGTCATGAGTTCACAACACAGAGCAATTAAAGCTTACAATACATGAGTATCTTCTCTTTAGGTCTAGAATGGATTTACATCCATAACTAGGTGTAGACTCCTCAGTTTTTCTGCTGAAATCCTCATCAAAGAGCAACCATCAACACATGAACCAAAAATATATGAGTCATGGCCTCACCCAAGTTTTCCTAGTCTCCATGAGCATCCACCAAACAATCCATGTTAATTTCAAATGCAACCCTGCAAAATCATGAAGCTTCAAGCAAATGATTAATACTCAAAACCAAAGAGAATCAACAACACCTCAGCAAAGACTCAAGAGTCTATGGTGCCAAGATGTCACCATCTCCAAACCACATGAAGATAACATCCATCATCAAATGATGATTTCACATCATTGCTGAAGCTCCATTGAACCATTTAACCAAGCTCTCTAGGCATCGTGATAACCATCTCCTAACTAAAGATCCTTAATGACTCCAACACAATCAAAGAATTCAATCAAGAGCTCCCAAAGGGAAGAGTCAAACCATAATTTGCACACCAAAAAGATACAACTACACATTCTTTATCAATAGAACCAAAGATGTTGAACTCTCATTGCAATTTGAAGGCAAAATCCAAGAGCTGAACATGACACCAACACCCATTGCAAGAAATCATCCCATTTTCTAATCAAAGACTGTCCATGGTTCTCAATACATTGTAATAACAAGTTAGAACTAAAATATTGAAACAAATAAGATAGAACACATTATGTAACTACATAAAGCTCCCACAAAAAGTGATACCGAGTTATACATGGCATCACAAACAATATCATTACTAGAACTCTATTGAAAGTGAATAGAGCTTCACATGCACCATAGTTTGCTGCTAAGAGTCAAAGAAGTATATTGGGTACTCCAAACAACCCTTTTCTCACTGCAATCAAAATACCGTTGTAACAATGGTGACAAAAAACAAGGCCAACAAACCCACAAAGGAGTAACCATAGAAACATAGAAGCAATAATCTGCAAAAAATCCCAATTATACCCAATTATACCCGATTAATCCTGAATCTTAGAGCCATTCACGATTCATGAAAAAATTGTTGAGCAATTGTTGACCCAATTTTCAATGACTTTTTTGCATTTAAAGCACATCAAAATCCCTAAAAATGGCAAAAAATTGTAAAAAATAATTGCAAAAACCTATGAAACTCTACAAAAAATTCATGAGATTGATGAATCACTTAGAAGTAGGGTTGATTTCAGTACGAAAGTGAAGTCAATGCGGAATCGGTGTGGAAACAATTTGTTATTTTGCCCCTTTAGTTTTCTTTCTGACCTCTACAAAACCCTAAACAGAGGAGCGGGAGGAGCAATGTCGATCATTGACTGAATTTGAAAGGGCCTCAATCATCCTAAATTGTGGGGGGCATGTGAGATAGTGTTGAAGCAGCTAACACATTTGCTCTAAATCGTGGTTTCAATATGACCCGAGCTCTCTGCACGCCTCGGTCCATGGATTCTGATGCGATAAAATATAATTAATATTATACACTAATTTTAAAAGTATAACTATTACGCATTATTATAGATGGCCCTTTAATGGGGAAGCAACACATTGCTATAGTTTATAATTAATAGCTTTCTCAAATACTGAAGTACCCACAAAACTCCTTGTCTCAATCCCAATGAAAGTCATGGATCATTTCAAAACGGTTTCCAATTTTAATAAATCCTACTTTTATAAATTCCTAACATTAGCTAGATTGCTGTCTGATAAATTTTGATCTCAGTTACTTCATAAACTTAGCTGATATTTGATCTCAGACTTAAACAACTATTTGGTGACTGCTTTCTTTAAAAGTCTGATAAGTTTTGATCTCAGTTACTTCATAGACTTAGCTAATATTTGATCTCAGACTTAGACAGCTATTTGGTGACTCCCTTCTTAAAAAGTTAACTGAATATTTGCCTATGTAATCAGCGATATGGATATAAATGAAAAAATCTATTTTCTACAATTCATTTTGATCTTAGGTACTTCATACTGGCTAATGTTTGATCTCACACTTAGGCAACATTTTAGGATTTTTAAATTATAATGAATATATTTAATTTTATCATTAACATTGGTGTCCACCTAATATAGTAGTTGCAAAAACCAGTGGCTTGCTAATCTTTTACTTCAACTAAACAAATGTCTTTTGTGGATTTCTACCCCATATAAAGGACTTACCAATTGCCATTATGGAATATAAAGCACTGCAATTGTGGAATATGATTTGATAAGCTTTCTTAAATATTGACTCCTTGACTCGATCACAATAAAAGTCTTGGATCACTTCAAAATGGTTTCCACTTTTAATAAATTCTACTTTTGAAAAATAACTAACAGTAGTTAGATTGCTGTCTGATAAATTTTGATCTGAGTTACTTCATAGACTTATCTAATATTTGATCTCAGACTTAGACAACTATTTGGTGACTGCCCTCTTTTAAAAGTCTGATAAGTATTGATCCCAGTTACTTCATAGACTTATCTAATAATATGATCTCAGACTTGGACAGCTATTTGGTGACTGCCCTCTTACAGAGTTAACTAATATTTGCCTATGTAAACAGCAAGATGAATATAAACGAAAAATTCTATTTTGTACAATTCATTTTGATTTCAGGTACTTCATAGACTTGACTAATATTTGATCTCACACTTAGGCAACTATTTGGTGACTGCCCTCTTAAAAAGTTAACTGAATATTTGCCTATACAATCAACAATATGAATATAAACGACAAAATCTATTTTCTACAATTCACGAGTTAAATTCTATTTTATTTGCTCTCTATATCTCTATGGTATGGAAATGCCTTTAAGTTTTAAAATGTAGTTTTTGTCTCTTTTTCTACAATTTTTAATGTATTTTTTAAAATCAGATTTTTCCTGATTTTTCCCCATTTAAAAAAAAATCTTATGCTTTTGGTTTGCCGATTAATTCCCCAAAAGATTTTTGCTCCTATGATAAGAACCTTCCAAGCAATCATGCAAACCTATAATTGTCTCCATCTAGAATACCTTGAATCCAATCTTACAGCAGATCTACATACCAAAGATTTTAGTTAACATGTAAAACCTGCAAAACCATCTTTATAAATGTGGAATCCATTTAAACATCCAAACATTCACATCATACATGTCATCTGAACAATGGAAATATCATAGATCTACAAAACCCAACACCTGGAAACAAGAGTTCATTGCAACTCAATAGAAGAGGAAAGCTGTCTAGGAGCTTAAACCATATGAAATGTGTCAGCTCCACAACTCACAAAGAGGTTAGTGACTTATCTTCCAGTGCATCCATGTAACCATGGGTTAAAACCATGCACCCAACATAAGCATTCCAATGTGTAGTCCAAAAAACTGATGTTTCTCCATGTAATTAGGATGTCAAAACTCATCCAACATGAACACGTTCTCACTGCACATGACCACAAGGTAAAGGAGAAACAAGAGGATACACATATTATCAAACAAGAACTCCAAGTTACTAAACTATAACCAACTCCATGTAGATCCACAATCATGAGCTTCAATTGCCCAACCTAGATCACATTGATAATATCCATGGCTTCTAATCTCACAGTTCTGCAGAACATCCATTGTAGCCCCAAAAGCCTTTCAACAACCTTTAATTCCTTCTAATGGATTCCCACAGGCTTGCCAAGCTTATCAACCAAAAAAGGAATACCTAGAAACTGTAACCTTCAACTCTGTTACCAAATGTTGGGAAATAAATAGGTTCAATACCAAAGATTGTGAAGATCAATCTATATCCAATAAACTAATCAAAGGATGAGATATAAGTCTTGGATAGCTACAAACATGAAAATCTTAGATTCATGCAAATCTGAAAATTTAGTTGCCTTTGTGTGGAAAAACATGATTAGACTCTTCTTCTAAATGATTCCAAAAATCAGCTTATATATCATGCTTCATAAACCTATCTTATGTGAACTTATGACAACAAATACATATTGATTAACAGTAGTGTAAGATAGTAATGACAAGGCATAAATCAACGACATAAGATCAACACATAACACAAGATTTACGTGGAGAAACCCTTGCGAGAGAAAACTCCACCAAGAAGAGAGGCCAAGCTTGCATTATTAATAATAAATGTGCTTACAATACAATCACTTCCATTCTCCTCTTTTCCCCCACCATAGAAGCACTTATGTACATGTGAACAACCTTCTTAGGCCTCTCACCTATACTTTGTTCTTGCAGAGAAATCTACATTCAATTGTTACTCATAATTCTACACCAAAAAGGCCAAATTTATATAATGGCAAGAGCTCCAAAACTATCAATAAAGATGTACAAAGAAGCCTCTTCATTCCTCACGACCACAAGCTTTGGGATGCCTCTACGAAATTCGAAAAGACATAGGTTTTGGCTCCAATACTTTCCCTCCAACTTGGGCCTCATTCTTGAAAGATGAACATTACATTAGATGCAATAACTGATGGATACTAAGACATTTGTTGCCTCTTCCATGCTCCCTCTTGGAGATGCCCCAAGGTCACTCTATCTTCTCAAGTCATTAAAATCTTATTCTAGACGTCAATAAGTGGGGAAAACAATATTAAATATTGTGTTCGCAATCCAGTTTTATTGCTACCAGAACCCATCACTCCTTATGAATGTATTACAAACAATGGTGAGAATTAAATATTACAAATTATTTTTCCAGTACACCCTTAGTGCCTTAGGACACTTTCCAAGGATGTTGGAACCATGTCATAGGATTTACAAGGTAGATGACACCTTAATCCTAACAAGAGTTGTTTCACAAAAACCACTATTCCACCAAGTTTTGGGATGGGTGTACGAGTTTTGGAGATGGAGGGACAAAGGGCTTGAGTTCGGGGATGACGGGTGTGGGGGGAGGGGTGTGGGGTGGTGCTGATATACATATGGTACTTGAATGACTAGCTATGAAAAGATGTATATGAATTACATTTCAAATGAAACTTTGGCAAATTAGTAAAATAACAAAATTGCAATTACCATATGCTAAGATATGAATTGTATATGTCAAATGTCTAAAATATGACTGCTGATTATGACTGATATTTTATGGATAGTGATACTGTTATTCACCATTGTTTATATGAAACCCTTATACGTTGAAACTAACCATATATGAAAATGGAATTGGATAATGAATTGTTGGATAAATATGATAGTAGCAATAAACATGGAAACACCAACATAGAAACCCCAGTTCTGATTTTTATTTAGGGTAGCAAGCATAATTAGCAATAATGTATGCAATAGAAGCTACAAACCTTCATAAATTGCCCATGTTAGGTTTGCCAATGATCTGAAAATGTCCTTCAATCAGCCACACACACACACACACACACAATTTTCTTTTGAGATAGAAAAAATACACTTTTGAGAGGCCTGCGGATGGGAGACTTCCAAAAGTCTTCAAGATGCCTGAGGGACACTTGGGCGTCTCCGCCGTCTCTAGACATCCTAGTGGTGGCGTCGAGATGATGGCGGGACGCCTTGTATCCATTGCAGCGTCCTGGAGACGTCCTCGTCTCGAAAATGTGGGGCTCTAGAGGGAAACACGTCTCTGGGTTTCTCTGATAAAAAAGGGACCTATTTCACAAAAAACTCGTTATTGTTTTGCCATTTTTGCATTTTGGAAGATTGTTGGTATTGTTTTGAAGGAGAACGATTGCAAAGTTGATAGGGGGAGGAATCTAGCTAGCACAAAGGGCATATTATTTGTCAAAGATAAGTGGTTTAATAATATTTGATCTTTGATAATATGATGCTTCGTCATTGATCAATGGTAGTGATAAAGATAACATTAATTATTAGTTTATAGTTCAAACTTTAAATAAAATGTCATATATTAGATATGTCCAAGACTTTAGAGTCTAGGTTACAATGAAAATCATTACAATTACAAAATTTGAAAATCATAGAATAAAAGTTTTGTAGCTTGGTCTTCAATCCTCATTGAAAGCCTCTAGATTGAAGTCATCATATGGTTCAAGATCCCATGTGTAAAAGCCCTTGTCATCATCGATTTTGACAAGCTCTACAACAGATGCATCCAAGTTGGCACACTTAGGGGTTATATTCAAATCTCGTGGAGCCCTATGTAGTCAACTTCGTTAGGTGATAATAGATGCAGGTTGGAATAGATATCAACCAAGTCGTTTTCTTTTCGTTTGCAGCCAAATAGTTACACTTGACTGAGTGGATAAAGAGGCATGTACTCCATTTCCGTTCAACTAAAGAACTTGCAACTTGTTGAAATTGGAGAGAAAGTAATTCTGACTTAAAAATAAAAAATGCAAAAGAATGGTAAGTATTAAGAATGTTAAAAAATAAAAAAAATGCTTATTTGGGATAGAATTTTGATTGGAAGAGGTTTGAGGAACAAATAATCTTGCTTGTGGAGGTACCACAATATATGAGCATCTTCTTTGTGTTGGTCTCAAAGAGCAGTAGCCCA
This sequence comes from Thuja plicata, assembly GCA_018584345.1. NCBI lineage: Eukaryota > Viridiplantae > Streptophyta > Pinopsida > Cupressales > Cupressaceae > Thuja > Thuja plicata. Next base: position 2,833,140 of record MU223317.1, on the reverse strand, counting down.
AATGCTATGATCTCATCTTGAGATGAACTTGCCAAACTCTTTCCTAACATTATCCGCTACTTTTGGATTTGAGAGTATTCTTTGAAATGCTATTGTGTACCCATTAGAAACTTCACTATGTCCATATGGTGCGGTTGTCCCTAGCAAAGAAAGTATCTTTGTGCTGTAATATTTGGGGGATAATGCACGTGCAAGGAGATGCAAGGGCGTGTTCATTCTTTGCTTGTGCTATGATGACCTTTTTCTATCACAAATTCAATTCTATCATAGATTTTCTCCCCAAACATGGCCGATTTGTATCAACAAACTTGATCATACTCATGAAAGGTTAGGTGGCTCAGAATATAATCCACAAAAGCCCACCAATCACATCTAGGATCAATGACTTAACCTTCTAGGGCCTCGTTGAATTGGACTACTTCCAAATGTTTCATTGGGGACCAATAACTGTGGCACCAATGCCCCTTGCACCTTCACAAGTCATTTCAAAGCAATCATGTTATGTGAATTGTGTCTTAACAAGCTATTGTTGTGCAAAACATAAATTAGTAACACATTAAAATGTAAGCGAATATGCCAAACTAATTTAAAATGATATAAATTTATTTCAGCAATGCCAAATTCAAGAAAGATCTGGAGATGCCTTGTGTTACATGATGGTTTGTCACAAATATTTGAATTATTTACCCCTTAGTGTATATAGTTTTCACCCATTCTATGCCCGTCACTTGCATCGCCAAGTTAAGGAAGTGTATGATACATGGTCTCCAAAAATGTGTCACACCTTCTTGGAGCATACCCAAGATGTTTTTGCCATAGAGGCGTACTTGAACTCTTTTTGGAAAATTTCATGTTGATTGCAAGTCAAGGCTGTAGACCTTGACTCACAAACTTGGCTGAGCCTGAGAGACACAACTTATGATATTTGGGAGTCTGTAAGTTGAGGCTACAGAGTCAGAAGCTTGACTTGGACTCAGATAGATGAATCCTTATTGAGACTTGTTTTGATTAAGTCAATTGTGAAAGGGCCTGAACTCATAAAATCAAGCTCGAAGGCAGTTCAAAAGGAATTCACAAGGAGTCAATTCAACCAGCAAATCAACCAGACAAAATACCACCTAAAGAACCAACAACAAAAACATAGACAAAAAACTGAAGGGAAGGGTTTTAACCTCCTTCCATTCCTGATTTAACTCCTTATAAGTTTCCAAGCATGAACCCTTCCTATGCGAGCGTTGAGCCAAGGCCGACGTAGAAGGACCATCTTTCTCCATCAAAGTAGACACCTACAAAGTAGTCGCCTTTCTCCTCCTTTTAGTTTTCTTGTACTTCAACTAGTCTTGAAGGGTACTTCAGCTCCTCCTGAAGGGTTTTAACCTCCTTCCATTCTTGATTTAACTCCTTATGAGTTTCCAAGAATGAGCCCTTCCTATGCGAGTGCTGAGTTGAGGCCGACGTCGAAGGGCCATCTTTCTCCATCAAAGTAGACGCCTTTCTCCTCCTTTTAGCTTTCTTGTACTTCAGCTTCTCCTGAAGGGTATGAAGTGAGCTCGCAGTCTTTTCCACCATGTCCTTACTGAAATTGACAATTTCTTGAAGTTTTTTGTTCAGCTGATTCTGATTAGATTTAACATTGGCCAAAGCCAACAACATTTCCTATTTCTCCTCCTTTGAGGGAATCATTCCCCTCAATTCACGATCTTGATCCACTAAGTGTCCCAATTGTCTAATTTCATAGAAAGTTGGTCAACCACTTCCCAAACCCGGTCATCCACAACAGTTCAAGACCAATCCCCAGCTTTTGCCTCGGCCTCCGCAATAGATTCAAGTCTGTTGATCTTTTTCTTGGCCTTATGAAGTTGCGCATTGAGCCATTTGATGATGACATTCTGACGATTATACAGGATACACAATTTATCCACTTTGTCCACAATGCGGGGGTAGCCAGGTAATTCATCTTTAGGGGTGAGGTTGTGGGAATAGCGGGGAGAAACATTCAGCAGGGTAGAGACCTCAGGACCATCTTTAGGGGAAGGGGGGGGGGGAGAAATAGGGGAAAGGGGGGGGGGTAGAAATAGGGGAAAGGGGGTTTCTAAGTCTAATTGACATTCTTGAGGGGGGTATTTTCAAGGGTCCACTCCATCTTGGTGGACAAAGAAGAGGAAGACTCTTCAGAGACAATGACAATTTCCTTGACATTTTTCCCTTTGCCCAAAGATTTCATCTTAGCCTTCCCTTAGGGGTTAATCCTAGTCGAGTTAGGAGGGGTGATAGTGGTTAAAGGGGAAACCCTTTTACTGTCCTGATTAGAGAGCTTGACAATGATATGGGAAGATTTAGGGCCTAATTCCGAGGTGAGAGCCAAATGAAAATTATACAACGAATAATCAAACCCTGGTGCAAAGGGGCCCACCATGGGTTTGAGCTTTGACAATGGATTAGGATAGCGATGGCAAAATCCAGAATGAGAAATTCAGTTTTATGCCATGCCTAAAGTGATTAAGCATAGGGAAGAGATGGGAGTGGAAACGTTTGAATCTACCTTCAAGTGTGATGAATTTGATAAGCACTAGAGCCACGTCCTTCCATTCTCTCGACAACTCTTCACAGTTGAATCCATTCTGTAGACGAGGAATTTTCTCTCTAGGGCCAAGGAATTTGTGAAAACCTGCTTGTAATGAGCTTTGGAGTTTCTGGGAAGAGCCGTCCCTTTTGCCAACAAACTAATCACAACAGTTATAGACTCGACAAAGACCACAAAAGAGATGCCTCTGATGGTCACTTTGCCCTTATCCCAAGACTTAGCAAATTTGTCAGATAAGTCAAGATCACATCCTTTGATCCCTTCAACATAATTATCCATATGGCTACATGGAGAATAGGCCAGAAAGTAGTGTTATACTTGAATTCTTCACAATTAGCAGGCCTAATCTGTATAAGATCCCCTCCCATGGCTTCTTGGAAAGAATGTAGCTTCATAGAGATAGAGAAAGCGACAAAGAAAGGAAAGTTGCCTAAAAGGATTTTGAGAAAAACCAAGGAAATAATCCCTACTAAAAGCCTTACCTTCGGGTAATAATTGCCTGTTAATTTGTAATTGATCATCATGAATGAGTGGGGGGGTCATACATCCTTCGCCATGTTTGGGAAGATCTTGAGTGATGACAACATGTGCCTCAGTGAAGCAACCCATAGCCTCCAACCTATCAACAAAGTAGTTCCCCTCACAAAATACATGCCGTATTCTGACATTGTCCAGCGTGGTCACCAAACATCTGCTTTTGGAGATTAAATCCGCTGTCTCCCATCCAGGCTTAGCAACAACATTTAACATCATGATGACGTTAAGGCATCCCCCTCAATGTGGGGATTTTTATAACCAAATTGGTCAGCCAAAACAATTCCACGATGAGCTGCCGCTACTTCGGCCATCTGGCAGTTTGGGAACCCAAATTCACAGCATAAGCAGAAATTAGTTTGCCATTGTCATCTCTAATGAGACCACCCCCACCCGCCCGAACTGGGTTCCCAAGAGAACCGTCGAAATTGAGTTTAAGCATTCGGGGTTGGGGGGTCGATTTAATACTATTTCTGAATCCTAGAGGAGGGGAGCTGTAGCCCTCAAGGCAAAGGGAAAGATCCCATTTTCTAGCAATCTTCCAATCAATAGAGGAAGCAGGGAACTTGTGTCTAGTTTGAATATTGCTCTTCATATTTTCCTTGATATTGTTAACGGTAGCAAAGTAAAGAGGCTCCCAGTTAGATTTCTTGTCTCTAAAGATACCATTGTTATGTTCCTTCCATAAAGACCAGCTAGCATGAAAACGAGATTGCCACCACAACTCAATAGTAAAAGGATGAGAGCTAGGGGGAGACCAACTAGAAGAGTTCAATTGAGGATTAAAAAACCAAACTCACTGCTTAGAGAAAAGGGACATAAGTCTCTGTCTGAGATTCCAAGAATACTGACAAGTGAACATGAGGTGAGAAACAGATTCCAAATCCTTTTCACATAAGGCACTTCTATTGACCAACTGTATATACCTTTTTCTTCTTAATGTTGTCCAAAGTGAGGTTTTTCCTATGAAATACTGTCTACCAGAAGAAACAAATTTTCGGTATAACCTTAGAATTCCAAACTTTTTTCCAATTTAGTTCTTGGGGCCATTGACGGGAGAGCAGATTATAACCAGAATTAACAGAGTAAACACCATCATTAGAAGAGCTCCTTATCAGCTTGTCCTGGAGATTCAATCTGTAAAATCTCAAAGAATTAAGAAGCTAAAGAAGTTGAACTGCCACTAACCGGAGAGGACCTTGAAACCATGATGGGTCAATTCTCCAAGAGGGGGGATTAGAAGAGATATTGAAATAATCACACATCTGAGATCCAAATTTGAAAGATGATTTCTTTCGAGGGCTGAAAAAGTAGGGTGGAATTCAATGGAAGTGTTCAATATCCATGAATCCTTCCAAAAACAAACCTTTTCCCCATTTCCTATTTGCCAAATACAGCCTTGTCTGAGAGTAGGAATGGTTTTGAATAGGTTATTGCCGGGGCAAAGGATTTTGAAGGAAGCTTAATCCTCCATTGTTCTAAAGATACTTAGAGGCCAAGATGTTCGACCAATCAGCTGAATTGTCGATAAGTTTCCAACTGATTTTTGTCAAAAGGTCCAGATTTAGAAGACTTGTGTTTCTCACATTAATTCCTCCATTCTCTTTAGGAGAGCAGACCGTCTCCCAACCAACAAGAGATAGTCTGTTTTTAACTTCCATACTAGACCAACAAAACCTTCTTTTGATTAGATCTAGTTTTTTAACCCACATTGCCAGCATATGAAAGAGGGACATGATATAAATGGAGGTACTTTGGATGGATGCAGAAAGCATATGAAGTTTACCAACATTGCTTAAAAGAGCACCTTTCCAACTGGCCAATTTGATTTGAATTCTTTCCAATAGACTAGCCCATACAGAGTTGTCAACCTTGCCTGCAGTTAAAAGATGCCCAGATAGGTTGAAGGGAGGCTGACAATCTGACAATTTAGAATTCTAGCAATGCGAATTTGGAGGTTATGGGGGATTTTCATGAAGATTACATGACTCTTTTGGAGATTGATTTTCTGTCCTGAAACCAGACCATAATTCAAGAGAAGGGATTTCCAAGGTTTTGCCTCGTCGATAGGTCGGTGATTTTTTAACTTCTCGTGGGAAATCAGAGGCGGTGAGTAATCACCACATTTACTTGCCGAAACTTCTTGCTGAGAAGTTACAAAAAAATTGCCGATTTTTTTGCTACTTCTCACCGATTTCTTGGCGAGTACGTGGTTATTTATTGGCCGCAGATTTATTTAGGTTTTTATGTCAAAACAAAATGTCATTCTGCATTTTGTGATTTGTATTTTGCTGTTTAAGTGAAAAAAAACCTTCCAAGGTATTGCAAGTTGATTTGCAAGAATTCAAGTCAAATTCGAGGGGCAGCATCCCTGCTGCCAAACACATTTTCCCACATCTTGGAGTCCATAAATATATGTTTTATATAGGGCTAACGATAGGGGATAAATGTCAGTTAATTTCCTTGCAGTTTTATTTATCATGCCACCTCTTACTACTTTTAGAGCTTGTAGTATTGAGGAGCTTCACATTGTTTATCAAAATGATAAAGTACATAATGAACATCAAAGAACTAGAGGCTAAGTATATTATGATCCATGAGTTAGGTGTAGGTTTATTTGCTACTTGGATAATCACGCTATTGGTATTTTAAATATAAACAAACAAATTATACTTAGAAAAAATCCAATACCTTATGAAAGTAGCAAATCAACCATGGGAATTTCATATATGTAGTGACCAAATTTTAATTAGCAAACAAGTGATAAATATGAGTCCAGATAGAAGATAATTTGTTGACGTTAATGTCAGACATGCAAAGCCAATTTTGATGAATAGATGGCAATATACAAGTTGATATATTAAAAGGCATTGCAGAAAATAAATGAAACAGTGCCAAACAAAAGTAAAAATATATAAAGGTAAAGTTGTTTTAGGTCACTGCCAAATGAGATGCCTAAGTGAAATTTCTCTCTGTTTACTGTACACATTGTCCTAACTGTGAACCTCTGGGTTTTTACCCCTTTTGGAGTAAATCAGATCTACTGATTGACTAGAGACATTCTGACTCATATGTAATTAAAATTTATAGAATTAGCTCTCATAACCAAGGGCCACAGCTCAAATTCTATATGCAGGTGCTTTCTTTGAAGGCCATTTTGCATGAAAGTAGGTAAGTGCGCTTTGATAAATTTAGGAATGTTTGAACATGTGCAACTGAGTAGGTCTGTTGAATTTTATTGCCAAAGAAACTACCCAATTTCAAGTCGATGTTTTTTGTGGTGTGTCAATCTAATAACCAATTTATCAAAAATCTTAGTGTGTTGACAACCTAAGTTGGACCTGATTAAGTGTTGATAACTGTACAAGATAGTATTAAAACTAAATGACAAACAAAGTTTCAGACCTATGAATTTATTGCTATCCCGACTGTTTCAGAATTATCCCTAGTTTGTGGGTTTGAAAGGATTAGAGTTTTTGCCACTTCTAAAAGGGTTTTTCTGGTTGGTATGTGAGCTGTTTAGTGAGTTTCCTTCACAGGGCGATTTATCATTGTTTATCCACTGATAAAATCTTATAATTCAACCAATATATCTCATTAGTAACTAACCACCGAGATATCCCAATTTTAATTGAAAACAAGTAATGTGACCGCAAAGTTTTCTTCATTTGGTAGGAAAAACATAAATTTGTAGTCACAAAAATCATGATCCATGTGATTGATAAAATATTTAAAAGTGCTGATTAAAGTCAGATTTTTTTAGAATACAGAGGTGTGTTTATAACAACTTACCTCAAGGCTGAAAAGTCATATTTTAAACAAAGTATGCATGAATAACTGAAATAAAGATTTTATTTTTCAAACCTAGTCTCAAATATAACGTATAATTAGAAATGGATTGAATCAAACCTTTTCAAAATCAAAGAAGATTAAATAGTTGAATTCAGTTACATTTTTCCGAGTCTTTGAGCTGTGTCTCACAGATCCCTCTACATACTTCCTAGTCATTTGAAGACTGCAGCCTGTCTCCTTGGGAGGTGGGCAAGAAAGGTGGCAAGGTCTATGGTAGTGGAGGCTCAATAATAACAGAGCTCCAGTTGTGGATAAATAGAGGATGATAATGGAAGGAGACAAGTCACATTTTATCTGAAACCTGTCCTTAGACAATGAACAGAAGGCTAGAAGTTTGGAAACTGTTGAGGTGTTTTTGTAGTGGGTGGTTATTTTGGGAACCACCTCAAGCACCTCAGTAACTGCATAAGTTAAACTTCCCATGGAGAAAGGGAGAAAAATTAAGATAGATGGGAAGGAAAAAATGTCTATTATAAAAGCCTTTGATCCCCTTTCTTTGTGTATTTTTATTATTATTCATAGTCTTTGCCTTAACGAAAAGAATAAATGCACCAATCAGAATGTTTCCCATTACTGCTTTGTGAAATACTCTGCTAGTAAATGTTTTTCTCTTATAATGATAAATCTGCTAGAACTAAGAGGCTATAATGGAAAACTTCAACCATATAACATGGCTACAAAATGAAATGGAAATCCAAATTGAAGGAACTTGAGTAGAAATAGATAAAATTCTTTTGGATATTCTACAAGCTACAGCTACAGCTACTTTTTTAGAACTTGAAAAAATTGGTATTGACCTTAATGCTGCTATAAATTGAAAACTGATTGGTACTGCCAGGAGGCCAGGAAAATAATCTGGCAGCGTTGTGACTGCCTCGGTTAAATAAATGGCCACACAAGTTTGATTAAGTTTACCAGTTTAAAAATAAGCAGATAATGGGCTTACTTGGATAAAAATGAAGTAAAAGTATAAGCAAATGATGAAAGATTGTCAGTGCACAAATCTTATGACAGAAATTTAGAAATAAATATATGATGCTGTGTTGTTGGCTTCAATCTTCCTTCATGGCTCTTCAATGCTGATATATGATTCTTGTATTTCATGTTGTTTCTTAAGCGAACCAATATGCCATTAGGGGTGATTGTCTGCTCAAAGAGTCTATAAGAATAGCTGTACCTTGCACAGCACTTGCTGACCTTATGCCATCAGGGGTGATTGTCTGCTCTAAGAGTCTAAGAATAGCTGTACCTTGCACAGCACTTGCTGACTATTGGCATATGTATCCATGCATATACACATGCACACATTTTTTATAAACATGGAAATACATTCATACATGCATATGTAGACGGACAGGAACACAAATTAATAGATATACAGATATGTGGATAGGCATATAGAGAGACAGATAGACAGGGAGAGATAGATAAATATGTAGAAAAATAGTTAGATAGATGAACAGATAAGAACAGATTGATGGAAAGAGATACATAGCACACACTCTCAATCTTCCTTATGACATATCAAATTGAATAAAAATACAATAGACCCCTCAAGAAATAATTTGTAAAAGTCCAGCTAATGAACACACAAATGACACAAAATTTATATATTGATAGAAACCACTGCAAACCCCTCAAGAAATAATTTGTAAAAGTCCAGCTAATGAACACACAAATGACACAAAATTTATATATTGATAGAAACCACTGCAATTTTGCTTCTTTCAATGATCCAAGAAATACACGGAGACATGTTTTTCTTGAGGTACAAGAATAAGGTCACAATGTCACATGAAAATGCCATTAACTCAATGTGAACAGTGAACTTTACTCTCTTTTCTCCATGATTGCAAGATCATAGAGATATGTTGAGAGGCATATAAAGAGACAGATAGATGAACAGACAGAGATAGATAAATACATAGAAAGAAAGATAGATAGATGCACAGATAAATGGATTGACAAACAGATAGATACACAACACATACTCTCAATCTTCTCTATCAAATACCAAAAGGAATATAAAAATCCAATAGAACCCTCAAGGAAAGAATTCATAAACAATTCATCAACAAACTCAAAAACAATATAGTCATTAGATTTGAAGAGACTATTTAGAAACCACTTCAACTCTGCTTCTCTTAATGATCCAAGAAATGCATGCAGACAGATTTATCTCAAGGTAGAAGAATCACATGAAATTCACATAAACTAAATGAGAACAACAAAATGTACTCCCTTTTCTTGCAAGGTCAAAAAATAAGGACGATATATTTTTTACCTTGTTTTACAGACATACAGACATGTGAATAGGCATATTAAGAGACATAGACAGGCAAACAGAACAGGGAGATACAGAGATAGATGGATGAACAGATAAATTGATTGCAGGCATATATGTGGCACATACTCTGAATTTTCCCAAGAACATATGAAATAAATTTGAAAGATCAAATAGAGGCCCCAAGAAAATAATTAATAAACAATTCAGCAGCGAACTCTAAAGCTATACAATCTCTAGGTATGCATGAACAATTCACCACTGCAATTCTGCCTCATTCAATTATGCAAGAAATACATGCAGACATTTTTCACTAAGGTACAAGAAAAAAGAAGGCCACACACAATACATGAAGGTCACATAAGTTATATGTGAACGGTTAGATGTACCCCCTTTTCCCCATGATTGCAAGATAAAAAAGGAAATACAGATTTTTTTTTTAATTTCACTTACCCTTCTCTTCTATGCTTTAAAAGAAACACATGTACGCAACAAGTGCTTCAGCTACAAAAACTAACTAATGTTCATCACATGCTATTTTTGTTTCATAGATATAAATAAAACAACACACTAAAGTTATACCGTCATCCTTTTATGATGAAGTTAAACAACTAACCTCGTAAACAATGAAGAAATGAGATGCTGATATCAATTTTCTTATGAGAAAGAACACTTTCTGTGCTTTTCTCACAAATCTCAGAAAACGAAAAGAAGGATTCTATTTTTCATGCCAAAAAGTGGTCTTCATTTGGTTAGTTTGTGGCTGGAACACAATTACTTAGAGTAGCTAATCATTGCATGAAAACTTTGTATTAAATGGAGCCATTCGATTGCATTTTTCAAGACTCTTCCACATTCTAACTTCAGAATATCTTATTACTCTAGAATTTCTTAATTGAACTTTATATTTAATTACATTGTATCAAACATTAAATGTCCAAATTGTCTAACACATAATTGTAACACTAAATATAAAATGATCTACACTTGAACAATACAATCATATATATTGTAATGCCCATCTCAATGTTCATGGTGATGGTGATGACTCTTAGTATGGTTCTAAACTTTTAACTAGTCCATTCTAAGGATCCTCCATAAATGTTGTTCCAGATGTTGTCGACGAGCTTGGTGCATCTCCTCCTTCCTTGATAAAATGGATATGTTAACTTTATAAGCACCTTGATTGCCCTGGTGGCAGGTTGTAGCCTTCATTTTTCGCAATTGCATGTCTCCAAGAATTTTCCTTCACAAAATATCTTTGCATGCTGCATTGACTAATGTATCATATTTTTCTCTTCTAGCTGAAAGAGCATCCAGCTGATTTCTACTTATCAGTGATAATATACCCTTTAAACTATTTCCTATTTTCAGGATATCTAAGGTTAATATGTTTACTTTGATAATCATTTATACAGTGTGTTACACACGAGTCTTGTTTGCATTCTAATGAATTGACCGTGGGTGCTATCAAATGCTGCATGCTGAATCTAAAGGAAAAATAAATTTGGCCTGGAGTTGATGTGAATTAAACCAACAAATAATTGTTCTGATATTTACAATCTTTTCTCTGAGTTAAGTGAAGGTTTGCATTGTCATATATAATTTTTATGGTAGTTGCTGAGTATGCTTTGTTCAAAAGTCAAAACAATCTTCTTTTTTTGCCAAGTTAAATTCCCAAGAATTCTTTTATTTCCCAAATTAAATTCCCTAATTATAGTGCACAAAACCAAGATTTTTGTTGTGTGTAGTGTTGAACCCTTTGAGAATGTGTTCATCTACTTGCGAAAAGTTAAAACTATTTGTACTATCCTTAATAAAAAAATATTTAATATATAGATAATCTTTTGAGATGGTGATTGTAAGAGAGGCTGGTTTAGCCTACATTTTCTTTGGTCACACCACTTTCCAACATTTTAATGGGATATTGATAGCTTGCCATTTATTGTGAGAGTTTTCAGGGTTTCTTTCCCTTTGGCCATCTACCTTTCATTTTAATGGTGCCCAAGCCTTTCCTTTAGGTTGTGAATGTTGAAGCAGTTGGAATCGTAGTAACTAATAGAGTTGTCTGTGAAGAAACCTTGCAAGTTTCCCCAAAGGTATATCGTGAAGTATAGACTTTAAAAACCTTTGGATCCTACTCTTTTGGTTTTAAAATGCATCAAGTTTTTAGGGCACTTTACTCTTATAGGTTATTTTCTAGGATGTATTCTATTTGGAAGCTTTTTTATGAAGCTGGTCGGAATCACTTAGGTCCCTCGTGGGGTTAAATTGGATACTACCTAAAATCTAATCAAAGGATTTCCAGTTTTACTTTGTGGAAGTTAAACCATACAGGAACAACCCATCAACATGGCCTTTGTTATTTCCATAACATGATTTGGTTTTCCCGCCTTAGACGAAGGAGTTTGTTGTGTCGAAATGTCAAGTTCGTAAGGTGCTTGTGCGGGTTGAATTTCTTGGTTTGCCTTTGCTTTGTTGACCATATTTGAACAATATTACCTATTCCCTTGGGAGGGTGGTCTATATTGAAATGGATGAGTTTTATTTGGCTGGATTGCAATGTAGGGTTTGTGTGGAAATAGAACTTTCTAGGATTTGAAGGAAAACTATTGATATACAAGTTGTTTGTATGCAACATTTGCAACTCATTCTATATATCAATCCCTTAAATACTCGTCTTAGTTGCCAATCCTTTAAAAATAAAATTTGAGTGTTAGTTGCTCCCCTGCAACCCTAAACAAACCTCCAAATTTATGGGTAAAATTATTAAGAATGAGGATGGCTAGACCAATCTTGGTAGCTATGAAGGTGGTCATAATGGGTCCCAACAAAGTCTCTCAATCCAATAGTGTTGGAAGCAACAATAGTGCAGCTTCACAAGCATTGGACCCAATAGCTTGTTCTTGGCCTAAAGCTAGAGGCAAAGCCAAACAAGTGGTGGTCACAAAGATAGACCCACCCATTCTTGTTACAAAAGCCGTACTACTTTAGAAATCCTCTCTTTGTAGTGGTTTGCCTCCACTAGAGGGCATGGGGTGTTCGCACAACCCTCCTCAAGAGGCTGAAGAAGGGGTATTTGTCTCAAAAAAGTGGTACATGCAATTCAGAGAGCTTTCTCCACATAACTAGAGCTAGTCTAGCATAACATTTCTTTTGCATTACAATGGTTGGACTATGAGCATATGTCTTTAGATCCTTGTTCTTCATGAATGTCTCACAAAATGTCAAAGGTTTGATGGACCTCAAACTCAAATACATTGTGCGGGTTATTCGACGGTGGTTTCCTTGAATGACATTCTTTGTCTCGAGGAGATCAAGGTGGTTAGTTTTTGCTATTAGTTGCATCCTGTTTCATTTGGTCATGTAACATTTATTTCAATTGTAATCATGAGCAAGGATGGGGAGGTGTGGTAAGGAAGTGGCATTGTCACAATGTTACACACGGCTGTGACCTATTTAATAGACCTTACTGGTTATTTTCAGCATTGATAATAAAGCCTTTAGCATTGTTTATATATATATATATATATATATA
>MU223317.1:2804635-2820298 GCA_018584345.1 Thuja plicata | reverse complement strand
TATATATATATATATATATGCATTGAATAAAGTGTGATTCAAAGACTTTTCTTTTGTGGTGGCTTGTGGATGAATTGCCTAAGGCCTAGTGTGTTTTTAATGGCGACTTCAATAAATGGTTGAGGTTGCTATTAACAAGGTCATTTGCCAATAAGATGGACTATTAGCAAAAGGGAGAATATGTTTTACATTTGCAATAAATTAGGCCTTTATGATCCCAAACTTGGCTGCCAAAGTGCATTTTTAATTTGATATGCATGGTCCAATTTGCGTGGTAGTTGAGAAAGAGTCATATAGTGACTAGATTGTGCTATGATGTTAGTGCAGGTTAGTCCATCCTTTGCCACTCCTAGTTGAATCCTTGTTGGATTGTGTGCTTTTCAACCACTCTTTGAACCATTTTTTACTGGAATCAGGTTTTCATAAACCTAAAATTTGACAAAATGCATTTTTTTAAAACACATCATCACATGTGTACATTGGCTTATAGTTTATGTGTTTGGAGTCTCGTGCCTCATCCCAAAGTACTAGTTGGGTTGCTTGTTATATTGATGCCATCATTCACATTGTTTTTGAGAATTCGTGGTCACCAATTAGTAAGAATACATTGCAAGTCCTGTGTGCCAATGTCCTCTGAGCTCATTCAACTTTGTGCTTAGCTTGAAGTGACACATTTTTGTACATCATCTTCCTTGAATGTCTTGATATCATACTTCATCATCTCACACATCAATCCCTGCAAAGAGAAAGGAAACATTGTATATTCACACTCGCACATTCTAAAACGAATTATGTTCTTCATTTGCCTACTTCTACTCCGATTTTCACTTTTTTTTGCCTTGGATTTTCATTTGAATGATGTTTGAGTGATACCTTTCATATATAGTGATCACCTTGAAATTGCTTTTTTGCTCAATAAGGTCGACCTTAGGATTTTTTTTGCATTTTAAATTTGTATTTTTCTAAGGAGTGGGATTTAGACTTCTAGCTGGAAATGTTGGCGGCTTTTGGACTTTTAGGTGGAAATGTTGGGTGCAAATTCCACTTTAATTTAGAGATGCTTAATACATTGGGCGAGAATTCAAACCTTAGTTGGAAATGGACTTTCTTGGGGTCGAAATTTCTACTTTTAGGTGGAAATACCTTTTGTTGAGGTTGGAAATCCTTATTTAAGGTGGAAATAGCAAGGCAAGGTGGGTGCAAATTCACCTTTTAGGAGGAAATGAAATCCTAAGTTGAGCGCAAATTAGCATCTAAGCTGGAAACGCATGATCCCTTGGGCGCAATTCCTCTTTTTAGGTGGAAATGACCAAGGCCTTGGGTGGGTTTGAGAGTTTTAGGTGGAAATGGTGAAGGAAAATCAAGTTTTAGGTGGAAGTGGTAGCCTGGAAACTTGACTTTTAGGTGGAAATGATGAAAGAAAATCAAGTTTTAGGTGGAAGTGGAATTGGAAACTTGATTTTTAGGCTGAAAATGGTGGAAGAAAACTTAATTTTAAGCTAGAATTCTAAGGATTTTTCATTTTCATTTGGAATTCTCTTGGATTTTTACATTTTCAACTAAGGATTTTTTGAAGTTTGAAATTTTCACTTATCATTTCCATTTAGCATTTTTTTCATTTTTCCAATTATTGAACCAACACTTTTCCACTTCGCCATTTCACAATTTACACAACAAATTGCCTTGACAACATTTTCGACATTCTTTAGACAACTTTGATGACATTTCACAACACTTTGACCATTTTTATACTTAGTGAGATTTCATAACTTCTCCCTCATATTCCAACTTTGGCAATGACCTTACTTTATTTCTCATTCTTGAATTTTGCAATTTGAACAAGGGCTTTCATATTCCAATTCCAAGCTTCAAACTCCAAACATGAATTTCTTAAAGAATCTTCTCCTCAATCAAGGGATCCCTGAATCAATTCACTTAATTTCTTAATAGTCAGGAGGCTAAGAAACCCAAAAAAATTGCCAACCTAAGGAAAACTATGCTAACACTAAGCTATTGGTTGAAAAACAAAAGAGGGGGTCCCCATTTGCAATGGGGCATGTGTATTTACAACTCAACACCTAATATAGAGAAAATTTGGGGAGAGTTTTTTTTATCCTTGCACTCCATTACAGCTCCTCGTTTGACATTGAGGTTGTGTTTGTAGCTTGTACTCACCCAAATCAATGACCTCTTATTTGTTGTTGTTTACCTTTCTTGTGCAAAGATGCAGGTTGTGTTGTATTTTAAATAATAATGAAATTTGAATATTCGACATCGATACTTTAGTATGATACTTCAACATTGATCAATGATATTATGATAGTGATAAAAATAGATGGAATACTCGCCAAGACCAAAAACTCGCCAAGGCCTGAAAAAAAAACTCTGAAAAAATTCGGCCAGTTCTCGGCAAAAAACTCGGGAACTTAAAAAATTGCTTAAATTCAATTAGAAATGCATTTTTTTTTTGCAAAATTCAATGAGAAGATGCATCCAATGAGTCAATAAATGAGAACACAAAAGAAACAACCTGAGTCTAGATATATATAAATGCAAAGAGGGTACAAAATCACATTCTCATGAGGAATGTTGATGGCTGGAAGTCTGGAAGCAAAATAGTAAATAGTTTTTGTAAAACTAAAAGTAAATACATCATTACAACTACATCTTCCTCTTCCTAGCTCTAGTAAAAAATAAGGGAGAGGTAGAACTAGAGGACCTAGTCCTAAAGGTGCAGACTTCTAGGACCATGCCCACACATACACATATACACACACATACACATATACACACATGTGTGTATATATACACACACGTGTATATACACATACATGTATATATACACATGTATATATACACACACATGTGTATATATACATATGTGTATATATACACATATACATGTGTATATACACACACATGTGTATACACACACGTGTATATATACAAACATGTGTGTATATACACACACATGTATATATACACACATACAGATGTGTGTATATATATACACATACACACACACACATATATATATATATATATATATATATAATACACACATACATGTATGTATATACACATGTATACACATATACACACATGTGTGTATACACATATACATACATTTGTGTATATATACACATACACATATATACATATACACACATATACACACATGTATATATACATACACATATGTGTATATATATATACATGTGTATATATATATACATGTGTATATACACTTGTGTGTGTATATACACACATATATATATATACATCCTTATAGCAATATAATATACATTATTGAAACAAAAATGGGAATGAGTTTTCCTTCCCAAAATAATACTTTCAATTCCAATTCCAATTTTCAATTCCAATTCCAGGTCTGAGAAGGAATTGTGGAATGCTCAAAATGACCGAAAATTAGAATTCGCATAACCCTATTCCAATTTTTAATTTTGGAACCAAACAGGGAATTGAACATTTTGGGAATTTGGAAATGCCAATTCCCGTTCAATTCCGCGAAACAAACGGGCCCTTAATAGCTTGCCTTGTTAAATTAATAATATCATGACTTGTAAACAGGGATGTGTCCTCATCTACATAGGCTATTCTCGGTATAGATCAATCTCATCCCAGTCTATAGGCTCTTGAGTAGGTATTTCCATCTTTCTTGTGCAAAGGTGAAGGTTGTATTACACAAAAAGTAAGTCATTGAATCATCTTTGAGGCAACTTATTTTGCTTCTTTGTGTGAATGGCTCAAAAAAACTACAATTTCACTGACATTTAGAAGTTTAACAAGGTTGAGACAACACAGATGGCTGGCTTATGAAGATCTGAGGTTTTGACCCCAATCTTACCACAAAAAACTTACAGATAAGATATTCAAAAGTTTTTAAGAACACAATAATTGAAACTTATACTGAATAAATATAAAGATAAATAAAGACTTCATTTTTTTGTTATTTGATGTTTAGGTGGATCTCCCTTAGATAGCTAGTGCTGAAGAAAAGAACCTCTCTTTGCCTTTTTTGTCATTTTGCAATGATTGAAAAAATAAAGTCTTTCACCTCAACCTTACATGTTATATCCTTTTAGTGCACATCAAGGCCTTCTATAATCTCCCCATTAATATTTGTGGAGTCATTAAAAACAGAAACTTGTGCCAAGGTAGTACCCCACAACATGAATGGATTGGTGGAGTTGATTGTTCTACCTCCGATCAATGATCTACTAAATGGGATCAAATTTGTCTCATCTCTCTTATATAGTTTTGGATGGATTTCTTAGCATTGTTCATGGCTTCACAAATGTATCCCGTCAGGTTTTCTTCTCCATCCATTAAACACAAAACTCTTGCCAAAGGCTTGAACATCCATGGACAAATTAAAACAAAAGCAAAAATAAATATTTTAAAAGCTATGTTTGATGGTGTTTTTGGAGCAAGGATGAAGGGATGACAGAGTAAAATGTATAATGACAACTCTGCTCATCCTGATGATGGATCATGGAGTATGATCTGAAACGTTGAGGTTAAAAAGTTATACACAATCTGATTCCAGAAACATACTAACAAAAATATATAGTAATAAAATTAATTGTGGAAACATTATAACAACAATAAACTTTTTGATTCATTGTTCAAACAACATTTGTTTTGATAAAAGCAACATAAAAAATTATAGTTGATGGCTTTACTACCAACAATTAAGTACAACTGTTCCTTATTTGGGCTATCGATATCAAAAGAGTTGTGTATGCCATCAAAAGAGTTGTCTATATCTCTCTTCAAATGAAGTTGGTTGTCCAATAGAAACCTGACCAAACCTGGCTGTCACTTATCAATTTTGCCTCACATCTTTAGGATCAACTTCCCAACGTGTTGCTAGATGTTGATACTCAATAGGCTATTGATTCTAAAGTCTCAAAGCACTATGAATTCACAACTAGCTTCTTTTCTCACCCAAGGTAAATGTGTTCCTCTTAATCAAGTAGATCAATTTCTCCTTGCAAAACGTGTTTAGAAGTTTATGGTTACATTCTCTAAGCAGAAGTTTATTGATGGAATTGTGGTTTGAGCTTGATTGTTTTGATTGAAGGGTTCTTTTAAAATCCTTCTTCTATTGTAGGCAAACATTGTTGGGTTGAAACCTGATTAAATTCTATTCCATGTAAGTGTTTTCAAAATGTGCTGGCAGCTTTTGTGCAAGGTTTTTGCAGTTATATTTAGTTGATAATATGTTTTCTTAAATCCATTTTCTTTATTTTGTTCCTTGTTATCACTAATTATGCTTGGATTTCATCTCATATGCTTTGTTGGAATTTTCCTCAGCCAACTATGTATTTTCCCCCTTCAATTCATCCATTTGGTTGGTTGTCCTTACACACCTCAACATGACTTTGATAATAATTTTTGCCTGATTGCCATTTTCCTTTTGTTTGCAAAGCCCATATTTTTCACCTCTCTCTAAATCATTATGTTGTGCTCCATCTTCCCTTTTAGGTTTCCATGTTCGTATGATTAGATCAGAAATTCATTTTGTATTCAAGTGCTTTGATGTGTTATTCCCATATGCCTGTTATCAGCTAAGGTCAATATAATAAGGCATTGCCCAAATGTCCCTGATAGTTTTAATGGGTAAACTTGCAGGCTCGTGATCTTTTTGGAGGCAGGGAATATACTAGACCTGAGTTGATTATGGAAAGAACCCAAAAGCTGTGCAATGTTTTTGCAGTTTTATTTGTTGATAATATGACTTCTAAAATCCATTTTCTCTATTTTTTTAACTTATTAGTAATTATGCCTTGTTTTCACTCATGCTTGCTCCTTGTTGGAATATTTCCCAGCCAACCATGCACTTTCTACCTTCAATTCATCCATTTGGATTGTTGTCCTTACACACCTCAATATGACTTTGATCATCTTTTTTGCTTGATTGCCATTTCCTTTTGTTTGGAAAGCATATTCTTTACCTCTTTCCAAACCATTCTGTTGTGTTCTATCTTCCTTTCAAGGTTCTCATGTTCCTATGATTAGATCAGAAATTCATTTTGTATATAAGGGTTCTGGTGTATTCTTTCCATATCCCTGTCATCAGCTAAGGTCAATATAATAAGGCATTGCCAAAATGTCCCTGATGGTGTTTATTGGTTAAACTTGCAGGCTCATGATCCTTTGGAGGCAGGGAATATACTAGACCTGAGTTGATTACAGGAAGAAACCAAAAGCGCGAGTTGGAGTAGCCAGAGGTTAGGTTGCAGAAAGAATCAGAAATGGCTTTTGATCCCCATGCTCCGTACTCCTCTTCAATGGATGATGTCCCACTCAAGCTGTTGTTCCCCAAATTAAAGAATCGACGAAGGGGATCAAAGAAGACCAAAGAGATGGCATCAATTGCTAACACTATAGCTGATTCATCCGATAATAATCAAAACAAAGCGCAAGAGACTCATGCATCTTCTTTAGAGAGATCTGTTGTTGAGCAAAATAAGAAAGAAAAATACACTAGAAGTCAACTGTACCCCAAAGTCACCGAAGAGGGTTCATTTATGGATTCTCAAACTCTGGAAACAAAAGATATTAAGTTAGAAGTTGGAACACATCCAGATCACAGTGAAGAGGAGCTATCTAAATCATTGAAGGGAAGGCAAAAGTGTGTGCAGAAATTTGTTTCAATAATAGATCCAATTTCTACAATCAAAGCAGAATTGACACAAGGGATACAAAATAATCAGAAAGATACTCAGATGGATTGCTGCTCAAATATACAGCATGGTGACATTACAGAAGAATATCCTCACAAAAAGATAAAAATTGAGAAAGAAGAGAGTGATTTACGGCTGAATGAAAATATGATTAATATTTCTGGTCAAGCGAAGTCCAGTTCAGGTAAAGTTGAAGGTGAACTCTCTATTGGTCAAGAGAAGTCCAGTTCAGGTAAAGTTGAAGCTGAACTCTCTATGCCATATGGTAAAATAAATAAAAAATACAGAAAAAGAGCCATGCCTCTTGCTACAAACTTGAAAGATCATATCAATCCCGAGTTGACCTCTGCACTTTCAAGTGAAATCACTCCTGAGAATTTATGTAACATAGCTGAAGAGCAAGTAGCATCTTTTGCATTGTTACAATCGAGTGTTAATAAAGATGACAAGCTCATGCATAGGTTAGTTCTGTCCAATTCAAAGGAAAGGGTTATAGCATTGGAACCATCAGAAGTAATTGATAGTGGAAGTCACCTAATCTCCAGATCACAATTTAAATTGAATGCAAGTGAACTCAATAAATTTGCTAGTTTACGTGAGGGTGAATATTCATTAGGTAATCTGGATAACCATGAAATTGATGAAGGATCTTCTGCACATATATGTTCAAACAGTTCCTTTAAACACATATCAGAGGTGACAGAATGGAAGGCAGACACAGCTGAAGAAACAATGTTGGTCTCAGTAGATGATGATAAAAATATGCTTCCAGCAATATTTTCTCTTAATGAATATATTAAGTCTAAAAAGGATCAAGTGAATGGAAATGTAAAAGCAGACAATGTCCAATACAAGTCTACGGAAGGTCAATCCTGTAAAAGTGCAAAAACAAATGTGGTACCTATGGAATGTTTGGTTCAAGAAGAGAAAATTAACCAAAAATACCTGATCTCAAAAGAGGGAGATGATTTCAGACCCAAACCTTTGGTGGTAGATGTTGGTCCTGATGGTGGGAGAATAATAAATGCTGGCTCTAGAATTGCTGAAAACCATAGTAAACTAGCTAGTTCAGATGTTGGGAAGGAATTAAGAATAGGAAGATCAATCCAAATATCACCAGATGAAAAGCTTTGGGAAGGATGTCTGCAGCTGAATGCATATATAACTGTGATGGCACTTGCCTTCTTCAAAAGGTTCAGGTTTTTTCTTCCTAGGCTGAATTGATTGGGTGTGATGTTTTATTTCATACTATGGTAAATGAGTTTCTCATGTTTGATTTTCATTTTTGAGAAATGTCACGAGTCATCCAGAGATTTTAATTTTCAACCAAAACATGCAATGAACAGTGCACATGATACCATTCTGAGCATCTTTTTTTTTTTGCAAGATAAATATGAAGCCTATAATATTCCTTTGTTCATAGGCCCTTTCCAGCAAAAACTTGAGTTGTGCAAAGCTTTGTCAAAGGAAAATTGCATTAGGGTTGTACGCTGTGTATTGTATGAATCATTTTGGATTGATGTTCCTTAGGACTGTCTAACATATAATAATATTGGGCTAGAAGTAGCACATCTGGGAAATTTTCTTCTCTATGGTGTTTATGCTTTCCATGCATCTACCTAGTAAAATCTTGAACTTATGAAATTAGGAAGATATTAGAACATATGACAACAAGATGTCATTGTTGGAAATTTTCTATTTTGAAGCCATTGTTATCATGAGCCTTGAATGACATTTATTTCGTGGGAATGATCTGTAAGATAGGTGCGGTTGATATGTTCTAACTAAATGTGTATTTGCAGTGGTGCAAAATTCCAGGCAAGCAATTGGTCTAAGTTTGTGGAGGTAAAGGGAAGAGTAAAGCTAGATGCTTTTGAAAAGTTTCTACAGGAGTTACCTCTATCTCGGAACCGTGCACTAATGGTATTTCAAGACTTCCCATCTTTGCTTGCCGTTATTTATCTTTTGATTTGGTTTCAAGTAACGATTACGGTTTCTTATAAAGTGTTTTTGAATATGCTTATAACTATGGGACTAAGCTGGGGGATTCAATTCATATTCAAATTAGTAAGTAAGATCATTTGCATTTTTTCCATTGTATGCACACAAACTGGACCTGAATTTTCCCTTATAAAATGTCAAAGATATAGAATAAATTCAGAGGTGTCAAATTTGGACCTAGAAATAATTAGAGATAGACATTTCCAGGTTGTGGTATGGTAGGCCACTGAGACGTCTACAATATAGAATTTTGGAAATCTGTAAAATTTCACGTACTAGTGGTGGAAGTACCAAAGTACAAGAAAACATTTTTTGTTCAGATGGTATGCAAATAGTGATGTTTTGTAAAGATATAAGATCTGAACTTATCTCAAAAGTACTAATGTTTTCTTGGAGCCATATCTGGAGTCACACAATTTGCTTCCAAATTTGTGTGCATGAATGAAAAGTTCCTTCAGTTTGCATTTTTCTGGTAGCATTTGAAAGCTTATGTTAAAATGTTCAAAAGACAGACAGTGGTGCTGACACAAAAGTTATTTTGAGTAGAGTTCAGATGTATAATGACACTGGCCCAAAAATTACTTGAGTAGCTGGTTTGGGTTTGGATATTTTCTCAACCTTTTTGAGGTTGGATTTTTTTGCGTTCACTGTATAGAAAACATATAAAACTCATAAATATATACGTGCTTTTTTTTTATCAGTCATAGACTCATAAATATATACATATCATAATCACATTTAAAGATTCAATATTTTTGCATTGTATGCAATGTGCATATTGTCTGAAATTTAACAAATATTGCATACATTTCTGTTCTTTAGCAACTTCATGGTAATGATCGATCATGATCCAAAATGTCAATGATGAAAAATATTTCACACAATTTAATTCCATAAGTTTAATAAATTTAACACTACAGACTGTAGAAATTACATGACACTAACTGAAAATTAGCTAGAAATTATTAAATAAAAAAATAAAAATAAATAGATTAAATAAATCAATAAAACATATTAAATATTAAAAAACAATATTATAAAATCTTAATAATTCCATCACATGGTTCTTTAATGTATTATAGAAGAAAGGCATATCTAAAATTTAAACTTTCTTGTACTTATCATAATTTTTTAAAATTAAATATAGCTAAACACAGGGAAACAAAAATTAAAAAGTGTGATCAATGAACAAAAGGAGCGTATGAATATTGAGGTCGACGGGGTTTGACAGGGGACATTAATTAAACCTGTGGTCACAAAAAGATAACATCTACAGTGCGGGGAGTAAATGTGTGAAAGAGTAGCGTGTGTCTCTGCCATTTGCATTCCCCCACACTATTGGAGAAACAACATTTGTATCGGTGAGCTCCAGCATTCTACTTATATTTTGCCATGGAGCGTGCCCACTGCAGGGCGAACTGGCACCTGTTATTGTGTTTGCGAGTCATACAAAATTTAAAAAAGACCTTAAAATATGATCAACATCCCAGGGGTTTGTTTTCAGTTCTGACAATTTCTGCAAAACATTCCATCTGGGTTAATCTAGGACAAAACGTGTGTTTAATAACAGCACTCTGCTGGATTGCCCAGCTGGATCGACCAGACTCTCTACCAGACTCGGATCCAGGGCCTGCAAGGAGTGAATCGGTAATGTAAAATTAAAGGGTCACATAACTTATTGCTGGTATGAACGAGCAGTCTAGAAACATTCATCTTGTGAAACTATAATCACTAAAGTTTCTTCCTAACATAAATATTTTAAATATTATAGAACAAATGGGATTCCCTTAGAAATTCTATGTAGATATCTTGAGAATATTCAGAGACTAAACTTTACTAATTATATTAAAGAGTACTACGTATTTTATCTTATGACTAAACTGAATTTTAAACATGGATTTAGGATAAAAATATTTAATGATTAAATGAAATTATTATGTAGCTAAATTCTGGAAAAAGATTAAGTAGATCAATGAAAATTCATAAATTTCCCATGAGCCTTTGCAATGCAAATAATCTGTCTTACAGATTTACCAAAAGACAGGGAGTTACTGTAAATTTTAAAACACAAAAAGGTTTTGCTCTTTAGTGATCTCAAATGTTTGGAAAGAGAAACTGAAAAACAGTGTAGTTTTATGTAATTGTCTCTAGGCTTTCACATTTCCAATGATAGATGTGGTGCATCAGATTCAACACACCTGTTTAAAATACTCTCACATAGAGCTTACTAGTCTGCATTGTCTGTTTTTAAACAGACATTCCCTGTTATTGCACATCTTTTTATTATAGACTCGAATTTTGCTCAGGTGCCCGTTATTGGCAACGTTTTATGATAAAAGTTGATAGGATTGCAAATTTATACCATGTCTTAGTTTAGTCTTTACTCCCAACTTTATTATTGTGTTCTTTGACCTTTTGTGTCAGTATGTTTTTTGAATTCAGCTGAGGCAATGATTATTTAAGGTTAAACAAATAAACATTTATTCTATTAAAGTTGATTTTCCATTTTACAACTACCTCAATTTTCAACCAGGGATTGAGGATAAATGTACTTAACAAAAACTGAAACTATTATTCAGATAAATTTTTGAAAATGATTAGTTCTACTACCATAAATTAAAATTGCCTGTTAACCCTGATAAATGAAAGTATTATTTACCAAAGGATTTCACAATGCAAAAGAATATGTTACTGTCAAATGACATAGAATGACTGTAAAATGTGTACTCTTTTTAGTCAGCTCAAATTATTTTAGAAAAATTGGATGAGAAATTGAGGAAAGAATTCAATGTCATCTTTACTTTTGTATGCCTACACATTATTAATGCTGGAGGTGGACCATCAAATTTTGTGCACCTGTTCAAAATTTCCTAATTTGCCTGGTCTGTTGTGAAAAGAGAGTTACTCCGGCGTTGCAAATTTTTTAATTGAGTTTCGAATTTCGCTCAGCTGACTGCTTGGCATCATTTTATCAGAAAAGTTGTCAGGACTACAAATCTTCTACTAGCTGTTTGAATCCGGAAGAACCAGATTGATAAATTGGTTGAAAAGGCCATATTTTGAAGGTCTTGATTTGGTTACTGCCAAATTTAATGTTCACAGCAAGAGTCCATTCTTTGATCTTTTAGGTCAGAGTGTATCTCTAATTTGATTGAAGGCAATGCTTGTCTAGGATGCAATCCAGAAAAATCTCTGAAGTGTTTGGGAAAATGTAAGGAGAGGAGAAACTTGACATTCAAAAGTAATTTTTGAAAGACATCTTTTGCCTAGTGACATTTCTGAAATTATATCTCTATTTGGAAGCTTAATTGAGATGTGAGAATTGACACGCTTTGTAAATGCCATGGTTGTTTTGTAGAAATAATAAGATCTATACATTGAGAGTTTACATATTGAGTATCGTCTTTGAAGAGTTGAGCAATATACACAATTTCTTCACTGCCTATTAAATAGAAGTGGAGAGCTTTTGGAAAAACTGTGTATTTTGTTATCATCAACATTTTGGACAACACTCTGGAATCCTTCATCAGGATGAGAGAAAATTATATTGGAATTGCAGGAGTAGCTCATTAAAAAGTGCATGAGATGATCCATAAACCTTTGGGTTGAAAACCCTAGAGTTTTATCAACAATGGGTTTCTTAAGTTAGCTGGCAATTCAATAGTCTTAGTGATCTTTCCTAATGAATTTAATCAAGTTACAATAGTATTTAGTGTTTGAGATCAGAAAGAGGCATAAACAGAAAGTAGGCCACACCAGAAGTTTAACTACTTGTCGAGTTATCAAGTACACACAAGTTTTCTGAGGTCCTGAATTTTTGCAAAGTAAACTTGTTGAGTATTTTCGCAAATTTGTTGGTGAGTTTTCCAGTGAAAGTCGCATGGGGCATAAACAGTGAAAAACATGGTTTTGTAGATTTGCACAGGTTTGAGTGAAAAACTGACTGAACACGGAATATTTAGCTCCATCCGACATAAACACTAAAACCATGTTTTTCTAGAATTTGAGTATTCTTATGCGAATTGGAGTGAAAATACATAGTTCTTTGCATTTTTAAAAATTATGAAAATTGCTCTGCCCCATGACCCAATTGGAGGTGCTGCCCATCGACCCCATTGGGGACAACCCAGAAAACTCATTGATACCTTCTATTGCTGTTTTATAATTTTTTTCCATTCAATTTAAGTATTTTTAGGTTGCTGAGTATTCTGATTCAGAAGTTATTGGTTTGCTGAGTCCAAGTCAAGTTTGAGTTTGTGAACTATGATGCACACAATGAGAAAATACAAATGACATGATATTTCATTTGGGGAAAACCCAAATGGATGAAAATCTCTAGTAAGGGCATGCAATTTAGCATCCCATTCACTAGGTGAATTATCCCGAACTAGGATATTGTTTCAAATCTGATTTGGGTTTTTAGTTTTTGCCATGTTGTGCTTCATTTCATTGCAAAATAACAACATGCAAACATCCAAACTAAACATGCAAAGGAAACGATATACATTTCCAAGGAAATAAACGATTACAAACACAAATCTATTGATAATGATTCTGATATAAAACACGCATGGCTTTTACATCAAATATATTGTTGTTACAATGCTAGAATTGTCATGCCCAAAATTGCATGCAAAGACACAACTTTTTAAAAAAAAAAGGAATATCTAAAAGGGTGAAGGGTCAGTTAACCCATGTTTACCAAATGCTCAAACGAACTACAAGGTTAGGCAAAGTTTTTAGGTCAAGAGGATTAGTTGGTTCAATGTCGGCATTAGGGTTGAGGGGAATCATGACATGAGTCAACGTCCCTCAACCCTAGAGTTGCAAAGTTCTGTCTATCATGTTGGGGGTTCAAAACTGTCATAAATAAATATTTAATTAAGTTATAAGTGTACGGTTGATAAAGTTTTCGACCAAATGCAAAACCCATGATTTTAGATGTTAATAGGTCTTAATTCTACCCCATTAATGAGACCATACTCCTAGGCAAGAAATTAACTAATTCTTGCTATCTAACGTGTTTGACTAACAACATATTTCTCTAGACATGTCATAATGAACCTTCCTAGAGTTGTATTACAACTAGGGTGTCAACTTTCATTACACTAAGGTTCACTATTAAACTATAACTAATTTGCTATGGTTATTCAAATATGCCTAGCTCAAAATTAGGCATATAAAATTAATCTAGTTGCCATGTAACATTATTCTTACATTGACCATTACACTGGCCACATGTAAAGATCACGTAAGAATAACATTCTCAAAGTAGGCGTCTATAACCACACATGTCCATTAATCCCTAGGTCTTTAAATTCATCTTAATTAATTTATAATTAAATTCCTATAGTCGTTGGATAATTTAAAGGTCATTAATTAATCACCATCATCTATATCGCATATCATGCATATCAATTTAAAGATCCTTGATGTACTTTCAATAATATTCTCATCCGATTAATTGTCTTAAATAAATTATTTAAAATCGCACATTTGCTTAGCGATAATACTTTAGTTATTTTAATCCGATTAAATTCATTCTTGTAAAGTTCCTAGATTATGAACTTTAAAAAATAATAATAATAATGTTACTTTCATCAAAAGGAATTCATTAAAGTCATTAGTTTAATTGGTTTAATAAAGGTTGATAAATTTCTTTAAATTCACTGGATTCTAACATTTTAATATTTTACATAAATATTAACATCTTTACAATAACCATTTAAATCTCATCCTATTCTCATTAGGATATTTAGTAAAGTTATTCTAATAAGCTTTATTAAAATCGTTAATATCTGACATATCTAACTCAACATTAAATATATTAGAGTATTCTTATTGGTGAACTATTAAATTTTATAAATACCTTATTGAATGATCATTGATTTAATTTAAACTTCAACATGTAAAGTTAAATCTCTATTTGAAAATCTAGTGTACAGTAATATAATGGTCTATTTCATTTCCTACCTAAATGAAAATTTGAATTCATTCCCATATAAAGAACTCCACTAAGATGTATAAAAAAATATAACAAGAAAGTCAACTCTTATGGGAGAATCCCTAACCCTAATTCGAGTTAAATCAATGAGACTTCCCCCTTTGTTTCTCTTTCTTTCTCCATTCGACTCAAATTCCTAACCCTAGATTTTATTTTCTCTATGTTCTTGGCTTGTTTGAGCAGGTCTGAAGGTTACCTCAAGATTCGCGGAGGGAGGCATTGATGTATCTATCTATATATATATATATATATAAACGTATATACAACCCCAAGAGACTATATATATGTTTATATGTATATAAAATACATTTGTTTGTGCAGAATAAATCTGCAAGGCGGTGGCTTTACTTTTCTTTTGTATGCTTTCTTTTTGTCTTTTTTTTTTGTGCTTTGATGGTCGCTGCTGTTTGCCATTTACATGTGCAGTGTGCAGAGAGTACAGAGGGTGAGAGAAGGGGAGGCGCTGCCCTTATGGGCGCACGCGAAGGTTGTCGGAGAAGGGCACGACAGGGGCTGCGCGAGGGAGGAAGGGGATTAAGGTGGGGGGGGAGAGGGCACGACCCTCGCCCCACCCGTGGTGGCGCAGCCACCCACAGCTATGTCATGGTGGCGACGACCACCACGGGTGGGAGGGGCGTTGTGCCTCCCCACCGTCGATGGTAAAAGCGCGGGGGATGGGAGAGCAGGTTGGGCTACGCCAAGCCCCCCAACCCCTCCCCAATTTTTTTAAATTTATTTTTATTATATAAAACACGCGCACTCCAAAAAAACAAACAGACTATTCTTTATGTTATTGTTTTGGCCTTTACGACAAAGACCAACGCATTGGACAAAGTGGCAATAATAATAATTAATATATTGGATATATTATTGATATATTTAATTATGATAAAATCGGTTGGATAATAATAATAAATATAAAAGGTTATATTTATTATTAAGGAT
>MU223317.1:2782620-2801911 GCA_018584345.1 Thuja plicata | reverse complement strand
ATTGGATAAGGAATCCATTGTGGTTATGTTTTTGAGTCCTACTATAGATGGGAGATCTATAGGTTGATCTTTTCCTCAAGTCCAAGAGGGAGTGTTAATGTTTTGGCCTTTACGGCAAAGATCAACATTGGACAAAGTGGCAATAATAAAAATTAATAATTATGATAAAATCGGGTGGATAATAATAATAAATATAAAAGGTTATATTTATTATTAAGGATTGATTTTAATAATTAAATATGGAGCAAATAATATAAAAGAATATATTATTATTAAGGACCAAGTCGGCCAGTTCTCGAGGGAAAGAGTTATGACTCTTGGAGAGTCATCATTATGTATAAATAAAGAGAGTAGATTTGCTCAAGGACTCACCGAAAACATAATGTGTTAAGTACTTGAGCAGAATTACAATTGCATATTCTTAATCATTTTCATCCTCTACTTGAGCAATTTATTTCAGATAACTTAGAAGCGAAATTCAAGGTTTGAATTGGAAGAAGAAGAGCAGATCCATAGAGCAAACTAGAGCATATATTGAAGTGCGAACTATACCAATCTGGAGCAGACCTTGATAGTGAATTAAAGAGCAGATTGGAGGCTACTAAGAGCAGAAAAACTAGGTCAGAACTCAAGGACAATTTAAGCAGCCCCAAAGGTCGAATTAGGGCAGAATTAGAGCACCCTAAAAGGGCAAATTAAGGCAGATCAAGAAGGGCGAACTAGGGCAAATTGGAGCAGCCCTATAAGAGCGAATTGAAGAATACAAAGTGCAGATTTGAAGCCAACAAAAGGATAAATTCAGACCTTCAAATCTGGGTATTATCTTTCTTTACTTGAGAATATTTATTATATCATGTGTCTTAGTAATTGAAAGACCTCTATAGATTGTATATTCCTTGCTATAATCTGAAAACATTAACAGTTTATTCATTTTTTTTTTAAATGATTATTATTGCGTAAGTTATATATAAATATCTGAGATTTGACTTGATGTATTTATATTTATTCTGTATGCATGCATAGATAGATATATCTATCGAAAAAAAAGTTTGAGATGTTATAATTTTAAATAGAGGAATATCTATGTGTATACAATCCTGTCAGTTAGTAAGCGTTCTTCTATGTGGTTTTATTCATAAACTGAGGCAGTTTGTGGAGAATAAACAAAATGTAAATCATAAGATTATTTTGTCTATATGCAAATTTTCATGTAATGACATATTTGAATAGTAGAATATTCTTTATTCTGATTTGCAAAATGCATAAATGAAAAGGCATTAATATAAACATAGAATGAACTGAATATTAGGTTTATCTATATAAGAAAGGAAATGTTCTAAATCTGGAATTTTCAGAAAACAGATTTTATACAGAATTTATTAATCTAGGATTAACCCTATCTAGCATAGAAGGTAAATCCTTTTTTTTTAAACTTAATAGAAGAACACTTTTATTCTTTTATAACAAAAGCAACAGGAGTATATACATATTGGAAAGAGGATTGAAAACAATAAGCACATATATTACAACAACTTTCAAGAGATTTCTTTACAAATTTAAACAGATTTCTTTCCCCAATTGAGATATATTTACAGAAGGACTTAGCCTCATGGGCTTGAAATAAGCTGTGCATTTACAAATTTGCTAAATTAAGCAAACAACTTCTTTTCCTAGCTTTGACATCATCTCCTATGTAGTATGAGGCAGCCACAAACCTGCAACAAAATTGGTTTGAAATAAACCATGGGAGCTCACCTCCCATCCTAGGTCTCTAAGGGACCACACCCGAGCTAGGGGAAACAAGATTGGACAAGGTAACATTCATGCAAACTCATAGCATCCTCAAAGCATCACACCAATTAACTCCCTTCCAAGCTTTGCACAATTGGGTCTCCTTGGACCCATTAAAGGGGTGAAGTGGGAACTACCAAGTAGGAGAAATGCCAAAATAAGGGCAACACAATTGAGCTAAATTTACATGCCTTCCCAAGGCTTTCATTTCACTACAACCAAACTCCATATATCACAACCATTATCCCTTATCACCCCCCAAGAGTAAAATAGCAAAAGACATGGCACATGGAGCCCATACATCCATGTATTCTCCCTCTTCTTCCCAAGAGGAGACTCTACACTACAAGGTCTTCCCTAAAACCCTCACCCACAATGGCTCTCTTCCCTCCCAAGGGTGAGCTTAGCCATTCACACCCATGAACACCACAATGCATAAAACAAATAAAACATGGAAGGCAATGAAATTCACAACATACACTTCCACAAACAAGATCAAAATTTACACAAGATGGATTACAAGCAACAAGATTCATTCAAAGTTGAAAGCAAGAAACATAAAGAAACTTTTCATGGCTTGGGAGCACAAACCTTGCTCCAAGCAAATGGTTATGAAATTGAGTTGAGCCTCCTTTCTCTCCTTAGCTTTTCTTCTCCTAGCTCCAATCTAGCGAATCCTCCAAAATCAACTAGAAGTCTCCCAAAAATGGAGAGTGGGCAATCAACCCCAATTCTCCTCCCAATTTTCCCTAAAAGGGCTCTCTCACCAACTCTCACCTAACCAACATAATGAGAGGTGACTTGAGTCACTCTCCCCTTCACACTTGTCCCTTATCATGCATGAAAAAAAGACCCATTTCTTAGGGGAAGGTGATGGTCTTCCCACATTCCAATTTTCGCCACTTTTTAAGAATGACACTTTTGGAGGGTCATCAATGTGATTTAGACACTCTAATTATCAAAATCTAACCCCTAACCTATAGTATACCTATACGCCTAGTTATCCTTAACCCTAACTGCCCCCTTGGGCTCATTTTAACCTCTCTAAAACTCACTAAGAGTTAACCCACAAAATTCTATGATGGGACTCATGGTTTTGGTTTCCAAAGTATGTAACCCTACATGGGAACACTACAAGGTAATCCTAGGGTGAAATCTTAACCTCCCTTAACCCCATGGGCATGCCAACTCACATGTACATGTGCTAATTGGCACCACAAAGCACATCACATTTACACACACTTGGCATGCCTAGATGGAAATTACATAAATTGAACAATTTACATTAACATACATGCATAACCACATTTACAAAAATAAATTTCATTACATTGAGGTTATTTCCCTCTTTAGGGTTAACCTTGGCTTAACAAGAATTTTAACATTAATCTAATCTTGTTTCCCTAGTTTGAATCCATAGTTTATTCATCTGCACACTTGAACAGAGCATCAGTAGTCCAAGGAAGAAATCATACATACATGATAATACATTATAATACTTTTAACTAACCATGAATTAAAAATTACTTTCAGAATTAAGTCATCCATATACATATAACTGATCAATCCCAAAAATCCTTCGAATCACTTATCTAACATTCAAACTTAACTATTATAGATCATTTGCATAATTCAAATCCGTAAATCCACATTTATATATTACATGACCTGATTGAAATTTTAGAAACATAGAATGGCAAACTTGTTAAAACATGTCATCAAGATCTAAAATCATAAGCATATAACAATATACCCAAACATGATCAAAATAGTGTCATCACATAGTATCTATGCTATGAAATCCCTGTCCAATAAGTCAATTTATCAAAGATAATGTATCATCCTGATAAACAAAATATATAAGTATCAGCTTTGAAATGACAGGTCGGGGTAGGACCTCACAAGAACATGCATAAATTTTCCTCCAAAAACTTGTTTAAAATGATGCAAATTTGCTCAATGATGAACCTTGAGTGAGCCCACCTCTCAAGTAGTGTTGGGTTTTCGTCTAACCTATGAATATCCAAAGGGTTTTGGTCCTCAAATATGGCTGCTACTGTCAAACCAACAACAATGGAGAAATTAACAAGTATCAAATCATATCATCATACTTGGAGAAGGAAGGAAACCCCTTAAATAGATTGTCTAAAACGCCTTTGGACCTCAAATTGCAATGTGTGATTCCTAATAAACTTTTCCCTCCTCCAAGAGGTTCGTCCCACTTCTAGAAGGCTTAATAAATAGAATAAATTCATTTTATAACTTTACCTTCATGATAGAGTCACTTTATATTTTATTACCTTCTATATAAAGTCACTTTATGACTTTATTTCGTAACTTAAGTCACTTTATTTTTATAATTTAATTTTATAACCCAAAGTGACTTTTCCCTTATAATATTACTTTATAGGCTCAAAATAATATTATTTATTTCTCCAATTAATAATTGACAATGCCAGCCTCTCATCCCTTATATCTCCGAAGTAGCCTACCGGGATGACAAAAGAATAGGCTAATCAACACCTAAATGATCACTGAGGAGAAGGGGACATTGCTGTCCTCCCTTCTCGGGATTGTTTGCCCTCAAGCAATCTGCACCTACATGTCAAAACCAAATACCGGGATCCCACATTAACCTCACAAACACTGCTCCACCAAAATGCTACGCTACTTTGATATCAATGCCAATACACCACAAACCGCAAAGCAACATAATAGAATCCATGTGAAACAATACACCCAACTAATCAATACCTGGATCCCAAATATAGAAATTTTGGTATGAGATGCAGTAATCTAATACCATGAAATCATAATCAATCATCCAATCGTACGTGTAAACCAACCAAAGGATGTGATAAGCAACTCTCACATATTAAAAAATCAATAGACTAGGCTACCACATACTGTTGTTATATCTCAAAGCAGCAACAATTAGGATGGCAATGATGTCATCATACCAACGCAATAGTAGAAGACTCATCTCATGAGGATTTCCCATCAAGTAATCGTGTTCCCACACATTCCAATGCATACCCATAGCTGATGAGGACCTAAACAATTTTGAAAATGTAGTGAATAGCCATGCAGGATAGTCACTTGTCACTAAACAACCCATGTCATTTGGCTCAAATGCCAACCAATATGCAGCTGTACCATCACAAAAACTAGGTGCCAATATCAAATTTGGAATGTAGATGCCATCACCAACACCCAAAGTCAACTCATGAGTGGCTGGTCCACTAATAGTAATTTCCATAGAATCATCATGTCCATCAATAATACTAATTTGTTGCAGGGGAAACTTGGCTTGTTGGGCTATCAAATTTGCTTCCTTTGCCTTCTCAATCCAACCCTCAAACATTACTTGGGATTGATTTAGTGCTGTTGTTCCAAGGTGAACAATTTCAGTCCTCTTGGAGGATGCATCATCAACCAACGACTCCTGTTCATCTTTCAAAACTTTAATGCCAACTTTAGGTGACTCAATCACATTATCTTCTCCATGATTATGGGCTGCATTACCTTGAGGATGAAGAGATATCTTACTTCTGTTATAACAATCAGCACAATTGTCATGCATTTGTGTCATGCCTTCAACTTTTACAAGCACCTCTTTATTGGAAACTTCATTCTCGACACTTGCACTTTGAATGCCATGTTCTGAGTTTTCTTCTTGTGTATGAATTGTGTCATCATTGTAATCAACTAACACACTAGAAGATGCACTGTTGTCACCCAAAGAATCCATACCATCATTATCCATATCAATCTCATGCTTAACATCAAGAGAAGTCATGTTTATCTCTCTTCTAGAATCCTCTTTGCTTAAACCCTCATATGGCTGAAGTGAACTTCTAGGCTTCTTCAAATGAATTCTAAGCATTGAGATGATCTATATGCTCATCATTAGTGACTTCAATGTGTTCATCATTATTATGCCTCTTATCCATCTTTTAAGCTTCTTCCAAAAGCAATTTCTCTAACAATAATGACATATCCGATTGATATTTTTGAAATGCTCGAAAGAAGTCATTCATACCATTCATAAGTTTTTCCATATGTCAATCATTTCTTTGTGGACTTTCACTATTTTTTCTATCCCTTTCTTTAGCTAGTGAGGCAGGAAGGAAAGTAGGTAACAATCTCCCATTTTTAATTTTAGCGATTGATTTAACCTTTTATACCCCTCTTGTAGATGTCTAAAATAGACTCTGAATTTGTTTCCTCTGTTCCTAGCAATATACTACTGAGTTCATTCACTATCACGCATGAGTCAAAATACTAACATGCAAAGTAAACCCACCTTTTGGAACTAATAAGAACTGCCATGCAAGCAAATCCAAAAAATTGTACTGCTTGAGAATGGCATGCAAAAGAAACTGACTTCATTAAACTGATTTAAAAATAACATGCAATCATCTAGGTATCCACCAAACTGACATGCAACGCAAATCCACTAACTAGGATTGCTTGGAAATAACATGCAATGGTAACCCTTGTCATGAATTGTTCCTAAACTGACATGCACTCATTTGGGTATTCACCAAGTTGCCATGCAATAACAACTGACACATGCAACTACAAAATATGACATGCAGCTGAAAAAGCTAACATGCAACTGAAAAATTTGACATGCAACTGAAATCTGTCATGAACTGAAAGATTCCACATGGGGCTCTGATACCACTGAAATATCTTGAACTAGGATATTGTTTCAAATCTTATTGGTTTTCAACTTTTGCCATGTTTTGCTTCATTTGATGGCAAAATAACATGCAAACATGCAAACTAAACATGCAAATGAAACGATATAGATATCCAATGAAATAAGCGATTACAAACACAAATCTATTGATAATGATTTTGATATAAAAGATGCACGACTGTTACATCAAATATACTATTGTTACAATGCTAGAACATGCATAAATTTTCCTCCAAAACCTGTTTAGAACGGTGTAAATCTGCTCAATGATGAACCTTGAGTGAGCCCACCACTCAAGTAGTGTTGGGTTTCCATCCAACCTACTAATATCCAAGGGTTTTTTGTCCTCAGATATGGCTGCTACTGTCAAACCAGCAACAATGGAGAAATTATCAAGTATCAATTCAACATATCATCATACTTGGAGAAGGAAACACCTTAAATAGATTTTCTAAACCGCCTTTGGACCTCAAATTACAATGTGTGATTCTTAATAAACTTTTCCCTCCTCTAAGAGGTTCGTCCCACTTCTTGAAGGCTTAATAAATAAAATAAATTTATTTTATAACTTTGCCTTCATGATAAAGTCACTTTATGTTTTATTACCTTCTTAATAAATTCACTTTATCACTTTATTTTTATAATTTCATTTTATAACCCAAAGTGACTTTTCCTTTATAATATTACTTTATGGGCTCAACTAATATTATTTATTTCTTCATCAATTAATAATTGACAATGCCAGCCTCTCATCCCTTATATCTCCGAAGTAGCCTACCGAGATGACAAAAGAATAGGCTAATCAACACTTGAATGATCACCGAGGAGAAGGGGACATTACACTATGATAGTGCCACTACATAAAGATTTGCCAATATAATGGTCTTAATGAGGCTGTAATCTATCCACAGTCCTCTCTATTCTCCCCTCTACACTTTGCAACTACTGGATTCCCTACATTCTTCCACTTTGATTTAACAATCTAAAAGTGTCTTTCTTCTGGCAATTGACCTTTCTGCTGTCTTCCTGTCATCCCTACATTCTTTTCTCGCTCTAGATTTGGAAGACTAACAATTTTCCTAGCATTGTGACAATTCCCCCCGACAGCTGAATTGTTGCTCAAATAAATTGTTTCAATTGTTCTTGACACTTTTTAAAGGGGAAGAAAAAATGAGTATCCTCCTAATGGTTGCTAGGGAAGTTAAAAATCATATTGATTGCCCAATGACTGCAGCAAAAATTACTGAAATCTGTAATGGCCTCCAAAAGCCAATGGAAGGTTGACTATGTGTGTTGAATGGAGACATTCAAGGCCCTAGGGTAAACAAAACTGTCCACCACCCATGATAACCGTCCACCTGGCTTCGAAAGAACTGCCAATCTGTTATGTCCCTTTCTTGGATCACCTTATACTTTGCTTTAAATTCATAAATCCAAAATGAAGCAAATAGCATAATATAGTTAGAGATATAATCCTTACTTAAGAATAAGATGAGATAAGTCTGTTTAGGAACCCTGCAAACCAAGTAAGATAATAATGGAGATATAATTCATGATCTATCTATCTATCTATCTATCTGGTTAACCACGAGACCAAAAAGCACAAGTTCCTGCTCTTGGGCCTAGGGTAGAGGATATTTGGGGCACCTCATCATGTCTTCTGTCAGAACCCTTGTTATGGTTGAACTCCCTTATCATTTAGATTTATTATGTAAATTCATATATACCTTAACCCTAGAAATGGATGTATCTCATGAACTATATCTACATTATTATCTTATTTAGTTTGTAGGGTTCCTAAACTGACTTTTATCTCATCTTATTCTTAAGTAAGGATTATATCTCTAACTATATTATGCTCTTTGCTATTTCCACTGTGGTATGAAGAAAAGGTACGCTCACCACTGTGGATTCCACCCGAGTCTTACACTCTTCCTTTTCCTTGAATTGGATATGCCTGCTCCCTTGTGACAACCTTATACCTCACTACTATGCTTACTGTTCTGGAGCTTGCTTTTCTGTAACAGTTTGAGGCTTTAAAATAGGCCCACCAGCAGCTCTTTCATGCATATATTGTCCCTCATTCACTGAGGAACTAAATTGACCAGTACCATTGATTAGCCTTTTGATTCTCGAGGAAAAAGCAATGGTAAGATTAGATGTATTAGCATAAGCATTTACAAAGAAACTCGTCTTTTAGCTAAAGCCAGTACTAGTTCTTATGCTTGAAGTAAATAGCATACCGCATGTGCAAATAGGGTCTACCAAGAATTTCATACATACCTCTAGATGCACAATATCAAATGACACCTCGTCTTTGTACTTCAGGGGTAGGCTAGACGCTGACTTACATTGCTTGGTTACCTTCATGTTCATCTTGTGTTGTAACCACCCCAACGAATGTGCATGTGGGGTGATTCAGAATCTCCAATCTCAATATACTAACCAGCCCATAAGAGACAAGATTTGATTGAGAGGAGTCAAATAGGTAGGGCATTAAATGTCTTACCTCTCACTTTGACTCTTGCATGAAATAATTGTGTGAGCTCTTCCACTTCATGAGAACGACCACCACTCTTTGAAACTATTTTTTATCTAGCTCAGGAGAGTGTGCACGAGTACATGCTTTGTCTATTTCTTGGGTGTTGGCCATGAGAACTTGTCTCTTCAAGTGACCAAAGAGTAACGTATTTCAGGAGCACTTCTTTATCCATGATGGCTTTGCCTATTTGAAAATTTCTCTTGCCATTGTGTCAGAGTCAAGTAATGCCAATACATCACACTCTCCTCTTCATGTTATAGAGGATAGAATTAATTGCGGAACTGCCTCTTGAAGTCTTCCTATTTTGCAATAGGGTTTGTGTCAAGTAAGATTAAGGAAGCAAAAAACCAAAATGGGAGAAGAGAGCCATGAATGAACAGAGACCCTTGAGTTTATTATATTAAAGGATAACAAAACAGAGAAAAAATTAACTGAAACCAGATAAACCCAAAAAAGAATTGCAAAGAAGGTTGAGAGAGGAACAATTGAATCAAATTTAAAAGAAATGATAATTCTCGAGAAGGAAGAAAGAAAGGGGGAGTGGTGACATGGAAGTATTGAAGGCTGAAACAAGTAAAGGACAACTATAAGGTGGCTGGTCAGCAGTTGCTAAGATCCCAACCTTCATCTTTGTTCAGATCAAGTGGATGTTTGTTGATTTCAACTGCTTCACTTAATTTTTTCCTATAGTTTCTTCTTTTGCTAGGACCTTGGTGGATTATAAGTATCTGAGAGATGTGGGTGGTTGGAATCAAAACCAACCATTTGCAACAGTTTCACACAGTGACATCAAATCCTTTATTCTCCCATAAAAACTTAATGAACCTTTACAATTGTAGAGGCTTAAATTCTGTCACATTATCGTTAATTTAATTGTGGAATCAATACTTATGAATATTCATTACAGCCCAAACCCTTCAATTTTAGGTACTAATGCGGAACCACTTAATTAATTTTCGAATAGAAGCTGTTCAGACCATTAATTAAAAGTGTCAATTCTTTCCGTCCTAGTCCACATGTTAAGTACAATTCAATTTGCCCTATTTTACAATATGAACCTTATAGAGCATCACAATGAAACGTATATTGACATAGGCCCAAGACATAAGTAGCCCAGAGACATAAGCCTGGGACCGTGTTGCAGCAAATATGTTTTTTGAAAATGTATGTAGGAGACTAAGAAATAAATATCAAGAAGCATATGCTCATCACATAATACAGCTACTACTATTACAATGACATTCATAGGTTCGGCATAACTAGCACACGATGCTAATGATTACCTCAAAATAGAGCATCTGGAATTAATGAAGGAAAAATGATGAATTGACCTGAAACAACCTAATAATTCCATAGAGTACAAATAGGCTCAGCAAAAATGGATTTGTTCCAACACGTTACAATCTTTGTAAAAGCAGTATTATTACAATGTTCAGAGCCTCTGGACTTCTAGGAATGTATAGATATGTCAACAAAATCTCAACTGAGTATGGAACTTAAATAATCTTGACAAATCACTTCCTATTGGAGCTATTCAACATTAATTAGAAGGATTGTGAGGTTGCATTTCTGTCTTGAAGTATTGTTCGACTGTCGAAAATTGTAAGTTTTTTAAATTTCTATTACATCATTCCCATCTCGTCATCATAGAAAATTATTTAATGTTTGATAAAATCATGCAAATAATCTCTTTGTTCAGATAGCATGCCCAAGTTATATATGTAGACATATGGTAATGTAACCATGTTCTATTTGTTATTCAGTGTTGTATGAATTTTAAAAAAGCAAGACATATTTTGTGATTCCTTTATTGTGCTTGATCACCTACTATCACCATGATCTCTGTGAACATCCATGCTTATCTGAGAGTGAGGTAATACAGCTATTGAACTACTTGAAGTTGATTCAACACATTTCTATTGGGATGTTCTGGTTTCTGCTGCAGTAATTGGTTTTCACCTAGGGGTCAGTTTTCTCCGATTCTTCAAGGTATGATTCCCACTTGAGAATATGGCTTCTTAAACTGTGGTAGTCCTCATAAATTGTTCAAGTGTTCTAAGTAACTTAAAAAATTCATTAAGAACCTCTAATAGACTAGTTAGATTCCCAAGTAATGTATAAATAGTTTTGGACTGCTAAGCCACAGAAAGCATGTATAGTAGATACCGTTGTATGTGTTTTGATGTTCAACTACTTGGAATTTCTGGTGCCTTATTTTTCTCCTTAATCTATAATTGAGATCACTGGAAAGCCAGAAGCTGAAGGAAAAGATCTACGCAAAAATATTGAAGAGTCTAAATCTATGGCGAATGGAATCTAAAACCAATTTCAGCAACTCTCTCACGCTCCATGTCATCATGACCGTGTCTTTCTTAACACATGGGGCTCATGTGGACCTCCAAGATGCAGATAAGTGGGTTATTAAGCATGGATGTTTGATTCCCATGTCTCTCCAGCTCAAGAATCAAAATCTTCAAAAAATTAAAAGAATTCCAAGTAAAATCTGCGAGTACTCCTCAAATGTCTCCCAAAGTTGTCCATTCTGATTTCCCCAAGATGATGCATTAGTATCCTCTTATTTGGTACTAACATTGCTTAAGAGGTGCTTGTGTGTTTTGTGAGGTTTCTTACCTTGTGATTATTACCAATGTACATCAAAGAAATGCCATATAAAAGTAATATCTAATGGAAAAATGGTCATTATAAGAGACTCAAGTATCAAATACCTCACAGTTTCAAAACCCACAATTTTATTTTATCAAATTGCTCTTTGGAAGAAATTTTCTCTTTTAAACTTTGAGGGAAGAGTTCTCCTTTTGTGTGGCTGCTATTACTGGAAATAATTCTATTCGAGTCTGCTTGTAAATATATCGGAACAGCCTGAATCTGAATCTTTTGTAACACCTGGGTCGAAATACATGTTTACCCCTTTTTGATTCCTTGATATCTAATGTGACATTGAAGACATAATTAAACAGGAAGGAAGAGGTCTAAATGAGAGATTTATGCCTCTCATGCAAGGGACCTCTCTTTTGGATTAAGTCTTTGATATCATTTACATGTATTCGAACAGACAGAATCTGAATCTTTTGTAACCTATGCTCCCCCAAGTTTCCAGGATTGAGATTGTAGGTGATGTGGGGATGCGTTTGTGGGATTTTTTTTGGGCAATTTTTTAGGGGGACAACTATTAATTGAAAAGGATTTTAAAAAATAAAAAATATAAGTAAATCTCAAATATTCATATGATAAAATTGATTAGGCATTCATCATAGACATTAAAGAACCTTTGTGAGGATGGATAATTGAATAGGAATTAGGATGTTCTTTACATACATACATACATACATATATGCCCATACATACATACACATACATACAAGATAATCTTGACCCTGACTTCAACTGTGAAGATGCAGAGATGTACAATAGGGTATATATATATTTTGTAGATTTTATGATCATTATTAATCATTGGTCTATTACTTGGTCAGAATTTCAGAACCACACGGACCTTCATGGTGCACACAATTATCATTTTTTTCTTTGTAAATCTTAAATGGGCATGTCATAAACCAAACAACCATTTGAGAGGTTGTTAGTTTAAGAAGAAAAGTAACTAAACCGTGCTTGGGTTGGTCCTTAACATACCCAGGGGTCCCACCTGAAAAATATTGTGCATACTGGGGATGTCTGCAATTTTTTTTGCAAAATAGATGGGATGGGGACATTTCCCACCCGTCCTTCATCCCCAAAAAGGGGGGACAGGATCGTATTTGGTAGGGGATTTGTCCCAAGGGAACATAGTTTGTAACACCTTGGATCATTGTGTCTGTTTACCCCTTTTTGATTTCCTTGATATCTGATGACAATGAAAGACAATTAATCAGACAGGGATGAAGAGGTTTGAATGAGAGATTTATTCTAATTTCTGTTAGGCTTGTGTACCTAAAGAATTCAATAATTTTGTATTATATTTAGAGACTCATTTTATTCTTGTAATCACAGGTGATTTCAATTCGTTGGAAAGTAGGTTCTTCTGATGCTGGAATCTCAGGCATGCAGGAGGTGAGCCCATCACAACTTTTTGGGATTTTGTTTCATATTTCTTTTTGATGGATCATTCTTACTGTTTCCCTTCAACATTATTGATTGAATACAGATTGCCAATTCTTACAAGCAAGGAGAAAGGGTAGGATTTGCCGAGCTTGCCGCAGGTGTTGATCTTTACGTATGTCCACCTGATGTGACCATGATTCACATGCTCACTAAATATGGTTTCATCAAGAATATTGACAATATAATCAAGGAGCAAGATGATCTAATTGGATGTGTCGTATGGCGTAGGAACTATGCAACTTCAAATGTTCAACATAAGATTCCGGAACAATATATGAATGCAAAGAAACTTGCACTAGCAGGGCTATTGCTGGATTCCCCTAGTCATCCTGGAATCTCGCAGTGGGCATCAAATGGAAATGATGCTCCAAAAATCAGAGCACCTGCAAGCTTAGAAATTATATCTGCTTCTGGTAATGTGAATGCTGAAGGAAGTGAGAAGGATGAAAGTATATTACAGAAAACACACTCAGTGAGTCAAGTTGATGCATGTGTAGAAAATGCAAAAACAGAAAATGAACAAAACTCAGAGAAAGATGCAATTTCTAGTCTGACAAATGTTCATGGACGGATCTCTGACGCCTCTGATACAAGAGACCTCTCATCTGGATTGAGTCCTCAGCTAGCCAGGTTAATTCCACACAATCCTCAAATAAGCACACCCACAGTGTCTATCCAAACCACATTGCCAATGACAGTTTCAAATTCTAATCTGACTAATAAGGTGCCAGGGGAGTTTGAGTCTGAAGTGTCGACATTTCAAAATGATAATGATGTCAAAAATCACGAGTCAGATGAGGCTGAGGAAGATGACGACCTTCCAGAGTTTGACTTTAGAGCAGTTTCTGGTGTATCTCAAATACAAGTAACTCAGCATCCCTCACCTTCTAGGGATGCTCAGTCTTTACCACTCCATCAGTTTCCATCTAAACCTTCAATAGAAACTTCTAGTCAATGTCCCATGCCACCTCCTGTCTCCTTGGTATCATCTCAATGCCCGCACAATTTTCATAATAACACACAGCAGGTTCCACGAACTCCAATTAATCCTCATCCTTCCATGCAAACAAGCATCTTGTCACAGCAACCAGGTCATACCGAGGCAATGGCTCATCCCCCTCCTATAGAAAATTTCTCTCCTAAAGGCTCTGGAGGTAAAATTTCTGTTCCTATAGGTCAGCACTCTGCTGTTTCCAACTTGCATCATGTTTCTCCAAATTCCCGAACTCCGTATCCTCCAAGTTCCCAAACCCAACATCCTTCAAGTAATGAAGTCAGGAAAAGTTTATGGGATGATGATGATGATATGCCTGAATGGTGCCCTCCATATTTAGAGCAACCGGATTTCCTCAGGCCTACATTGACAGCAGTAGCACAACCTCAGTCAGCAATGCCTAGGCAGCTTTTACCACGACCTCAGTTAAGAATGCAAAATGTTGCAGGAAATTTACAGAAAATACATCCACCACCTCTGCGATGTCCTCCAATCCCCCAGTTACCTGCACCCCTAAGAAGTTTGCCACCTCAATCAACTAATCTACCACAGGGTCCTTGTCCACCTTTACCCCAAGGTCCCCGACCATTGAATGGCATGTTACTGCCAATTCCAAGATCCGTGATGAACACGGATACAAATAATTCTCCATCTGCTTTTCATCCACAACTGAATATTAAGCCTCCTTATTGTAAACCAGATTTCACACCTCTCAGACCTGTGAGTGGGAGTGGTAGAAAGTTTTGAGCAAATCAAAGAAAACATGGGTTAATTGCCTTCTAGTCGGCTTGTCTGGAGCCTTTTTTCTTGTACAAATACTATATACATATAATCCCAGTTGGAGTATTTTTGCTGCTTGGTAGAAGCTCATTCTATTCAGACTACACTTTTAAATATTTTATTCAATACACTCTCTGGGTCCAGCGAAGCTTGTACAAATCAAACTTATGAATGGTGAATACCTTTTTGTAGGTTAAGCAAGCGAAAACCTGAACATATGGTTGCAAAGAGGATAGTAAAAGCAAAGATGTGTCCACTGTTAATATGATCGATTAAATTTAAAATCCATTAATACAATGAATGAATAGAAAAGAATTTTGTAAATCATGTTTTTGTTTGGCCCAGACAAAATGAAACTCAATATTAAACTTGAATGTGCTAATAAGCCGTGTTCTTATAATATTGAGGCAGGGTTGAATACTTCAATATTGAAAGAAACTGGAGCTACTTAACCTGTATATTTGTAGGTTAGAACTTATTTCATTTGCTCTGTTTTTCAAATTTATTATTGTTCAGGTTTTCTTTAACTAAAAGTACCGTATCCGTTAATTATGATTGAATCCTGTGTCGTACTCCGAAACATGCATTTTGGTCAAATCTTTGTGTAGAATTCTGTAACAACTATTTATGAAAGGATTCTTTGTAATCCGCAGTATCTGTTCTCGTTGTTGCCCTCCTGATTTCTATGCCACTATCGTAAGAAACATTTAGCGTTGTGTGACAGAGAAAACCTCTAAGAAGAGAATTTGTCGGTCTCGTGGGTAAGGTAAATTTTTAAGGTAACGGTGTAGCAGCACCTCATGGCCGTATGAGATTCCCTTTGGCAAAGCTACAAGTAAGTGAAACCATTGCCAGTCTGTCTATGCCCATGGGAATCTATGCATGTTGCAGATATTTTTAGCCTGGGCTGATAGAGATTGCCCGTTTAGTATGACAAGCTTGCTATTTCTAGTGTTTTGGCTTTGCGCGATTATATGTTTATTGACTATTAGGTTCTATAGATTGTTTGGTCTTGTGAATGTTATTAAGAACTTTAATTTTCATTCTTTTCACATGAAAACCATCTGACTGTGATTCCTGTAAAAGTTCT
The DNA here is from genome assembly GCA_018584345.1 of Thuja plicata. Taxonomy (NCBI): domain Eukaryota; kingdom Viridiplantae; phylum Streptophyta; class Pinopsida; order Cupressales; family Cupressaceae; genus Thuja; species Thuja plicata. Next base: position 2,785,887 of record MU223317.1, on the reverse strand, counting down.
AGTATTTTCATTACGAAAATCCATTGTTTGATCCTTGCTGATAAACACAATTAGATTAATTTTGGCAGACGTAAAAATTTAAAAATCAGGCACACGTCTATAAATTATGAGTATGGTTTGCATGAACTGAATTCGGGTTGATTTCAATTACTAATTTGTTTGTTTGAATCAGAAAAGAATTGCATCTTTGTGCTATCAAGAATTTGATCATATAGCCAAGAGCGAAAAATGTTGGCAGGAGCAAAGTGACAAATACATTACAGAGATGGGAACCATTAAATACCGAAGGGTACAACCATTATACTTAAAAATTATGGTAATAAATAAAAATTACATATGGCATGTATTTAAACAGTGAAATTTGCATACTCATTTCAATTTCCATCTATTTTTGTACTTATTTGGGGAGAATAACTTAACATGTTTAAATATCAATAAGTGATAATCTGTGAAGTTGAGGTCATTCTTCAATTCCACTGTTCATATATTTGTAGATTTATCTTTACCATATTAGTATATACATACATTTCAATATATACACCTTTATTATGCATTTATCTTGTTAATTTGTGTACCTACATTCATACATTTGTTATCCATCTTGGTTTTACCATTCCCATGTCCTTGATCATTTTTGTAAGCATAGGATGATTCGTCCCTTAAATTATAAAATTTAAATTAAAAAACTTAGTGAACTCCACATTAAATTTTTGCCTAGAGAGTTGGCGAGACATGGTTTGCATAAGTAATTGCTATGTACTTGTATTTAAAGGCAATCAATTGCATTCATTTTATCATTATCAAACTTCAATGAGATACCATTTGCACTTGAGAAACGAGCATGCTAGAAGTATTAAAATGAATCTAGATCCATACAATCATCTTAGAGGTATTTGTATTGTTGAAGCTTGATGTATTTAATCATTAAAATCAAATGTAAAGTTAGTCTCTATTTGGGGTTGACCTAGGAGAATTTGTTTCATGGTGATATCCAACGACGATATAAAGGTATCTCTTAAGACCACTTATCTAGGTTGCAGGAGCATATGCATATTGTTGATGTTTTGTAGCCTTTGTCAGATAAATCATATGAGACAATTAATATAATAATGATTCGGAGATATTATGTGTGTGTGTGTGTAGTTACATAATCAATTGTCATTATATTAATCTCATAATAACGAATTGACATGTCCCATGAAGGGACATGTCTCTCCTAGCCTCATCCTCAATATAAATGAAAGAGAGATTGTTGCATTTGAAAAACACATACAACATAGAGTGCTATTACATTTGCAGCTATCCTAAAACTTAACATGGTATCAGAGCCATACTGCAAATGTAAGAGAGTAGGTTGTTGATGGTGAATGGGTGACTAACTCAGAAAATATAGTCTCAATACAGGGGACTATATCTCACAAATACACTATTGGATTTTGCTGAATTTTGGATATGTTGGTGAAAAACAAAGTGTGAAGAATCTCACCGTAGCGATTGAAGAGAAATTGTAGGGTTCAAAATTTATGACCGACTGGGTATTGGTCTATGCGAAATCTAGTGAGTGAAGTTGTGTTGTAGACTTTTGTCCACACCAAGTGCAAAAAATAAGGTCAAGTGAATTGTAGCAGAGTGTTAATAAGCCAAAGGAGTGCTTGAAGAGTTTGGTAGGGGTTGGTATATATTTTGGGTCCTAAGTCAAGGGTAGTTTGTTTAAAGTTGCAGAGATATAAGTGGACTATCAAAGTGTTAGACAATGGAAGTTAAAGTACTGTTCAATGTGAGGGAACACCAAGTCAATAGGGTGTTAGGAGGAGAGATAGGTGTGGGCAAGGGTCTTTGGAAAACTCAAATCTTTATAGACATTTTCTGATTTGTTGCAAATGGACCCTCATTGGAGCAACTTGTATCAAGGATGTTGATGCACATATAAGTATTTATTATCCTTGAGTATTACTTTATCTACTCATTGTAACCTCTCTCTTATTTGTATTTCTATACGTACTATAAGAGCTATTTGCCTTGATCTTTTTTGGGGATGCTCTTGCAGGAAAATAAGATTAATATTAGATTTAGAGGGAATTTGACACTACAGAGGTAACTTTGTACGAGGAGCTTAGAAGATTGATATCAGATTCAAAGGGAGTCTGACAAGTTATCTTAAATGAAACAATCAATAGATTGATATTTGTTCAATGAGTTCTTCTCCGTGAGAGAAGTTCGAGGTGAAATCCCTTGTTTCCACCCTTTGCGCTGAGGCATGGTGGATGTCATGTATGTGAATCCATATATTTAATGGGCCCGCCCCTTGTGTACATCACGAGGAAGTGACAACGTCAAAATGATTATCACTTATATTTGTAAAAGTTATTAGAAGGTGACGATCTGACAATAACTTGACCTTCTATTGTGATAAACATCTTATGATGTCTGAAACAGATCATGATAGATGATATCTTGCATGGTAGATTAAGTTCCTTAAACATACCATGGCCTTCTATTGGGATAGACATCTTATGATGTCTGAAATAGATCATGACAAATGATATCTTACATGGTGGATTAAGTTCCTTAAACAGACCATGACCTTCTATTGTGATAGACATCTTATGATGTCTGAAACAGACCTTGATAGATGATATCTTGCATGGTGGATTAAATTCCTTAAACATATCATGGCCATCTATTGTGATAGACATCTTATGATGTCTGAAATAGATCATGATAGATGATATCTTGCAAGGTGGATTAAGTTCCTTAAACAGACCACGACCTTCTATTGTGATGGACATCTTATGATTTCTAAAACAGATCACGACAGATTATATCTTGCATGGTGGATTAAGTTCCTTAAACAGACCATGAATGTTCCTGTGGTAAGTATCATTGAGGAGACATGTGCACATTACCTATAGACACTTTTGAGTACTTGGTGAATATCATGCGACTTGATATTCTGAGGCCATTACTCTGAGTACATGGTGAATATCGTGTGACTTGATATTCTGTTGCCATTACTCCTGATATCATGAGATGATATCTAATGGTGAATATCATCTGATCAAAGATATTCTTAGATATGTCATTCTTGATATTATGTTGAGGTAATATCATTTCCTATGTTTATCCTCCCTAGCTAAGAGGGAGTGTTGATGTTTTGTAGCCTTTGTCGGATAAATCATACGAGACTATTGAATATATATAGATATATATCTAAAATAACATTAGGATAAATTAATATAATAATAATCCAGAGATATTATATATATA
>MU223317.1:2765582-2782570 GCA_018584345.1 Thuja plicata | reverse complement strand
TATATATATATATCTCATAATAACGAATTAATATGTCCCATGAAGGGACATGTCTCTCCTAGCCTCATTCTCAATATAAATGAAAGAGAGATTGTTGCATTTGGAAAACACATACAACATAGAGTGCTATTACAGTTGCAGCTATCTTAAAACTTAACATATGTTGAGTAGGTTCAAACTCATGCATTATAGGATAGAGCTATAGATGTGGAAATGATCTATAGGTATTGATCTAACTGTTTACAAACTTGATCAACTATTTAGATCCTAAGGTGAATTATAGATAGAGATCTATTTTCTTTATCTAAATACATCTAGATTTTAGTGCATCAACAAACATATTTGACATTCATCTTCCTAAAGCCATGTGTTTCTATTCATCTTCCTAAAGCTAAGTGTTGTAATTTTCTTTGCATTTAATTTCCTACCTTAACTTTTAAATTTTTTCAATATCACTCCTAATGTCGGTCTTTGCATTTAATTTCTTACCTTAACTTTAAATTTTTTTAAATATCACTCCCAATATTTATAAATTATTATTCTAGCATGTGCATCTTATTGAATTTTCTTAAAAAGGTTGTCTTCCTTTACATTTTTGGTGAACTCATTTGATCTTTACATGATCACTAATACATTTCACCCCAAATTTTGACAGATTTCCGATGGGGCATTATATTTCTTTTGCTTGGTCGGATTATAAAAGGATTTTTTTTTAATTTTTTAAATCCATGCCCGTGTTAGTCGGAATTACGAGGACAAAAAAGTCAATGCCTGTGGTCGTCGTAATTTTGACGACCACAAACATATCTTAAAAAACAAAGTTAGATTTCTATTCATTATGTTACGCGCCAGAGACAAGTGTTACCTGCCAGAGAAGAGGCGACAAAGGACACAAACTATTCTTGGAGCTTACAATAGGTGAGAAAATATTCAATCATTTTAAGGATTGTGGATTTATGACTCAGATTAGTATGTCCACCTTTTCAGAGGGGGAAAAATGTTTGGGCTTGTTTGTATCGAATTTGAGGTTAGAACTAACTTCATTTTTATCTTGTTTCATCTATTAATAGTTTTAGGAAGTTGTGCGGGTCTCTACATCTGTCATGTACTAATATTGCATTTTAAAATTTTAGCAAAATCTTAGATAAAAAAGAGTACTAGATTTAGCTAAAAATGGTATACATATGTTTCCATAACATTTAGATGACATTCTTTGCCAAAGGAGCTTCAGACCCTGAATTCTCATAACTTTTAGGTTAGTATGCCCTTATCTATTTAGCAGTTTACTTCTTATTTCCCTCCCATGTTCAAAAGCTAAGTGCTTTTCACTGAAGCCACGTCGCAGTGAAAGAGAAATTTTCAGATTTTGTCTCATAAAATGATTCCAAGTCTAGAGCCAAATTTTTTTTAGCTACAAATTCATGGGTGTAAAAGCAGAGACAAGTTAAATGTTTCCATGCCACCCGTTTTCACTAATTTTTTTGTATGCAACATTTAGGCATGCTTGATGTTAAGGTCCTCATAAAAACACGACCAGATCACTTCAGTACGTTCCTATTGATATCTGAAGTTAACTTTCCAGCACCCTATGAGGAAACCGTGGAGAAGATAATATTTTTCCTTGTTTCATACTTGGCTCAGAATATCCTCTAGAATTGCTTCTACTCAAACTTGAAATTTATTTTGAGCCATGGTTCAAGTAATGAATCTTGAATTGATCTTAAAGCAAGAATAGTAACAACATGCGATGCCTTACAATGTATTGACACTAGTCCACCAAATACCAAATGTAAGCCTCATCTAGAGGTATCAACACTATTTCATTAAATGCAGCAAACATGTCCAACCTGATTAATTCGACCACTTATATTCTCTTAACATGCATGCATACAAAATAGGGAAACACAAAAAAGACACCTAACTTTTTGACAAAATTCATGCCCTCATGGGATTGAGGTTGAAGGCACTTAACAATATGAAGTTCTCGAGAATGCTTCAAGGGATTTTGAAGGTTTTCTTTAATGAGAATATGGTTCAATGGATTACAAAACATGGCATGCATTCGCTTGGTCCACGTGCAGATTTTTTTGGCAGGAGTAGAGCCAGGATTGTCAACCATGGTAGTAGTCACTCATTTTGTGCCAAAATAAATCTAGATTTTAAGTGCATTGTTTATGCTTGGTCTATGATATTAAATGAAGGTATACCATCAAACTGTTGTAGCTATAACTATTAAAATTAGTCTTGAGAAATTCCAAAACCTAAAGCAATCGTTGGAAGATATTTTAATCTTGTTAACAATTATCAACTTAGTTTTTTGTTTTATTACCAAGCCAGAAAGATGATAAATGATTATAAAGGGATTCTCATAACTATCTTTAAAGTTACCACCATCCCTGATAGACCTAAAATATGCTTTAGTCAACGCATTAAAATTTAATTTAATATTAGATAGTGGAGTTGCCAGAAACATTACTCTGATATTCGGTAGACATATCTGTGTACATGGTCTGAGATATGAATATTGATAATTTGAAAAAATTTGATTGGATATGAGTCATATGACACATTATCATATCAAGTTTATCTATAGATGAGCCCCATAAGTTTGGATATGGCGCCACACTGTCCAATGTTGAATCTTTACATTATTAAAAAAAAATAACACTAAAAATTTGAAAAATAAATCATTTAAAATTTTCTTCATGTAGATTTTAACTTTCTAAAGATAAATATAATATAACAAAATAATATAGTGAACTAAAATATACATGTGCATACATATCTCTTTTAATTTTTTTTTAGATTGGTAAAGTGTGGGTTTTAGTCCCCACAATTGCCAATGCACAAACATGGGACTGCTTCCTAGTCGCACTATTCTAACACATGTTCTTGCACTATTTCCCATGGCTGCACACATATTGATAGACACATATAAACATGTGTTACTATATTGAACTGATTTTTTTTTCGAAAACTATTCATTTCAATTTGATTCTCTTTTTATATCATGTAAATGCATATATAATATGTTGTCGTCCATGCAGAATTTTTGCTCCAACTACCTATATTTTCTTTGCATATGCTCTTGCTATTATAACAATAACATTTGTGAACAAGTTGACAAAGCCACATGTGAGAATTGGGTTGACAACTATATTTTCATTTTTATCTTCTATTTGTACTAAAATATACTTAATCACTTTTTATGGATGCTCTGTTTTCAGAAATTGTATTTGTCAAGACTTTTAATTAGTATAGAGAGTATTGTATGCATAGGCAGAGCTTAAGGGAAATTTTAGCAACACAATAATTTTCATAAAACTCATAGGAACAACTCAATTCAAACCACTTAAAGCTTACTAATGAGATTCTCAATAAACTAATTTTGGTATCAGTCTTGGACCTAGAAGAAAAAAGCTCAACAAAAATTGACATTATTTGATCATTTTTAAAACATTTGCAAAAATTCCATGTTGGTATATCCGGATCAAACCATCAGTAGATGGCAACATCCAGCGGCATCACAAACACAATTTTTATGAGTGCTGGTGATAGGAATAAAATCCAGTCGTAGATGACATGACTCTTTAAATGGATTTTTTGCTGCTATAAGTTTAGCTAAAATTGTGATGCTTGAAGCAACAATGAAGTAAATAACTCATGAATTTATTGTCTTCGTAGCCATATATCAACTCATGTAATTATGCCATAGGCTTTTTTATCTGAAAGAGGCCATGCTAGGTTTTATAATCAATGGTGTGCCTGCCTTGATAGACATGAATGCAAAAAGTGGAAACATAGACAAGGCCTGGGAATTGTCTGACATAATACCTCAAAATAATGTCATCTCATGGAATGCAAAGATCACAAGATGTGCACAGAATGGATTTTTCCACAAGGCTTTAAAAACTTTCGAGCAAATGCAATCGGCTGGTGTAAAGCAAAATACCACAACATTTTCAAGCATCCTTCCTTCCCATGTTAAAATTGACAAGAAAGGTCTCTACTCTTTGATGATCATCTGAGTAAGATAACAAATTTGATTCGATGCCTGAAAATCCATCAAGTCATAGAGGATAAATTTTGTTAAATGTTTGTTGTAGGTGTACTGCCCTTATAGACATAAGTGGAAGCATATACACAAAAAGTAAACTGTTTAATATAAATTCCGAAGGAAGGATCTTATTATTGTAGGATATGCACTAACAAGATTTATACAAGCAACCGTTTAGCAAATAATTCAACCTTACTTGTGTCCTCCTGTGCAAAAATGGCATGATAAGACTTAAAAAAAAAAACTCAACCATGAAGGGGAAGAAAAAGACAACAACAAGTTCACGTGCTATGAGAATTGAGAAATACATTGCTCAGTTTGTGTGGACTGAGAATCAAGCTATGAAGTGAATACACTGGGTGGAAAAAGGGAGAAGATGGGTCATTGAAAACTACTAGGTTCAAATAAAAAATTATTATAATTAATATAATTTTATGTGGTATATATGAATATAACATAATTTAAATTTAATATATAATATATATTACATCTATAATTCTGATTTTGAGCTTATATTTGTATGTACAAATATGGAACTTCCCACATCGTTGGCACTATTAGTGCCATATGACTATGCCTATATGACTGTTATAAATATTATAACAGTACACTATGGTGCAATACCATTTTCAAGTACACTATGATGCAGTACATTTTTGGTATCTCTGAAACAAACAACCCTCGGAAATTGGGTCCTCCCTTCTACCTGAATATTTTATAACTTGTAAACACTTGGATTGATTTATATTTCATACAAATTCTAAGCATTTTATTACTTCACATCTGATTAAAAAGACATCGATTAATATTGTCCATATACCATCATAATAATTAAAAAAATCAATTATTTTTTGCCACAATTTCAAAGCAACGGTGTTCATGGCACTTAAAATAGTGAGTTTTCCAAAAGCGATAAGCGTAAGTGTTCAATAATTTCCTTGTGACAATCTCATAAGTGATGCTACTAAGGATCTACCTAAAATACTTAGCCTGCCTTCAACCACGAACCACTATAAGGAACCTACAGAACTTGGCATGACCTCTTGTGAAAATATTAGGAGTTGCATTTAATGTCGTACAAGCAAATTTTGTCATATATATACATACACACACACACACACATATATTTACACACACACACACACACACACACACACACACACACACACACACATAGATGTATATGTACATGTATATATATATACATATACATACACACACACACAATGTGTGTGTGTGTGTGTGATGTGTAGCTTTTTGATATGAGAGTACAAGCCATAGGTTGAACCCTTTTTGCTAAGAGCCAAGGATTGAGGGTTATCCATTCAGCCAAATTTTCTTGGGGTACGACTCCACCCTCATCCCTATTTTCACTGTTGAAGCCTTACACTCACCAAGACTTGATGCTTGGTAGGCTCATTAAGAAGCTTTCAACTTCACCAAACCAAGGGCCCATTTGGATTTTTAGATATGCAATTTTTTGATTATCACATCATGTTTCTAGATTTGGTACTCCTTTTGCTCTTGTGCCTCTTTGATGCACTTATTTACCAAATCTATCTCGTCGGTGCTCTACCCACTCTTGCATTAGCTTTAGGGGCTATATTTGTTAGTCTTTAAAGGCACTGAGAGGGGGGGGGGAGAACCAGTGCACCCACAGAACTGAAACACTTCTTATATAGCTTCCACAACAACCAACATGCAAAAGAGAATATTACATAGAAGCTAAGCAAATAAACCATTCACACAAAGTAAACTCAAGACACAAGATTTTTCCCGTGGAAACCCTTGTTAGAGGGAGAAAAACACATGTGAGATGATACCCACAAATTTCACTAGTGCGCCAAATAAATCTGCCCCTTTAGGAGCAATTACAAACACCCTGCTAAGGGTATACCCGGTTAAGAGTATCTTTAGTCCGGTTAGAAGCTAATATAAGTCATGTTAGGAACTACACTCTTAAGGGATTACAAACTCCTTCTGAGAGTTACCTGGTTAGAGGATTTATACTTTAGATCTTGTTAAAGATCCTGCTCACCCTATTAGGAGTGACCTTGTTAAAGGATTTAACTTGCAAATCTTTTAGGGCTTGCCTTGAGATAGACCCAAGAGTAAATGATTTGATTATGACACTTCGTGTTTGACAGATCCACTTCAATTATGATCACAACACCGCCTTAAACATCAACTCTCCTTTCTTAAGATTTTCACAATCACAACCACCTATCGCATCATCACATGATTGCCCTAAAACTTGTTTTCATCCTTATTTTATAACAACTTGTCCAAGTCGGCCTTAGGCCCTAAAACGTTTCACCCACTAACATAAAATTAAATCTGATCGCACCAAAATGCATTGGTCAACTCAATAAAGTCAACACAACATTATCCAAGTCGTAAACAATCATTTACAAACATTAAATTGACCGGTTAACTGATCTACTCAAACTCACTCTATCTTATTCCTTTTCTTCTTGCCAATGTCGCTTCAATCTTCAACAAATTGCTCAATTCTTCAATCTAACTGATGCGGTCGCAAATATAGCTAGATATGACTCTGTGGATGCTAAATACATGATCACACACCTTAACTCAATATCTAACCTCAAATCCGATCGCCTGTATCTCACATATTGTCTTCTTCCCGGTTGACTGAACACTTAGTCATTTCTCCAATTAGATCCTTCAACACCATCGATAAAACTGCTATCATGCCTCTAATAGATCATGTTTCCAACAATGAAAAGACCACAATACATTATCATGATCAAAACACAAATCACCTTCATCAACTGCCAACAATCTCCCCCTTTGGCATTGATAGAAACACTTAGAAAAAAGACAAAAAATTGCTAAGTGTCTAATACTGCATAAATGAAAAATACATTACATTGCAAATCAGTAAACTAATTCCTGATAGATCAGTAGCTCCCACTAGGATTGACAAACATGTATACTACTCCCCTTAACCATTACATTGCATTTTTAATCGACCTAGCCAAATTTCAGCGTTATACACTACTCCCCCTTTGACAACAATGACAAAGGTATTACAAAAGGTGTCAAAATTTTATTTATGTAAGAGTAGAAAAACCTAATTACATTCTACTGAAAGCATCATTGAAGGTACTCTTCATAATCTATAGATCGTTGTCCCAAGTCTTCAGTAAATTATCCACAATGGCTATCTGTCCACTTAGCAAAAATGCTAATTCCTCTAAACCATCAACTATGCACACATCTGGAAACGCTAGGGCCTTCTCAACCCCCTTCACACTATGTTGTAAAATTTCTAACTTTGGAATCAACAAACTCTGCAACTCCATCAAGTTAGCTATCCTCTTGTCTTGTTGATTCCTATTTGATTTCAACTTGTTGTTTATATTGCTAACCTTAGCACCAAATTTAGTAGCAGACTCATGTATAGGATCAAAATTTGAAACAAGTAACCTAAGCTCCTGCTGAGCTTCACATTTTTCCCTCTCTAAATCTTTCAAGAACTAGGAAAATTTAGAGATAGAATTAAGAATCTTACCATCTTCATTTAATGCATCCTTTAACCAATTGGCAACCAAAGTAAGTGTTTTTTTGTCTGTGACAATTGGCCGTGCTAACTTCTCCGATCTCTTCTTCTCATATTCCTTCTCTTCTCTCAAAATTGCTGGATCCTCTAAATTTTTCATTTTCTCACCGATAGCAGTGACCAAATGGGCTAGTTGCTCTATCGGTGTGGAAGTATCATCATACTTCACATTGCTTAATAAATTTTAAAGTAAATCTTTGGCAGAGAGAATCACCTGTGCTTCTTGCTTCATCCTTTCCTTTTTACCCTTAGACTTATTCGCCATAGCGAGCTCTATCATCTCCTTGGGGCTCATAGTGCTCAAGTCTATCTATCCCTTAATCAGTATATCATCTTCATCAATGCTTATCTTGGACTGTGAGGAAGGTGTTACCTTTTCTTGATTTGGTTCCTTCTCTGTAGTTTCCTCCTCATGTTCCTATTTACGTTGTATTTCAGCATCTGTAGCTTTCTTTTCTTTTACTTGTTCTTTCTACCGGGTATATGTAAAAACTCCATCTTGTGTATCATCAATCATAGCCTGACTGGTACCCATGTTTATTGGTTCTTCTTTCTTGTGTTCCTTGTGCACATCTTGTTTCTCATGTGAATCCTATTGATCTTTTGTATCCATTTTCTCATCCTTTATCTCCCGTTGACAAGTGACCAAAGATGTATAGCATATATGTTGTCATTTATGGCAACACTACTTTATGGTATGGTCACTTGGAGTACACTTCAACTTTGAGTATCTAGTCTTGGAAAATAACTAAGTCTACAAGAAGTTTCTGGATACAATTGCATAGTTATTCTTGGTGAACATAGTATATAGCGAGTTAAGTTTTGCACGCTTAAATGAAGATAGTATGAAGTGTTGTATGAATTATGTTATGGTTTCTTGTATTTTTAATTTGTATGAAGAGAGTTACAACGTGTTCTTGGTATGCAAAGACACTATAACAATAAAATGTAAAACAGGGCAGATGAAAGGTCGCGATGATTGAGGGAGTAACGTGTGGATTCTAGCAGTGGTATTTTGGATTTAGGTTGGGTCCTATCCTATCTTGATGGATATGTGATTTCCTATTTTGTATTTTCTCTTGGGTTATGTGTTGGATATGTTTGGTGATGCACTTGTGAGCTGACTGAACATATTATGGGATTAGGTATATAGTTAGATATGTTTTTGAGATGCGATGATGGCGAAGTTGGATATGAATGCATTGTGATGTCAGAATAATGCAGAGAATATTGTGAGCTATAAATGGAACTACTCAAGCATAATAGATGCTTGTATAGTTCATCTTTTGTAATTGTAAAGATACAATTTTGTATTGTAAGAGAAGTGAGCACCCTGTATTACCCCTAACAGGGTTTGCATCCTTTAACATGGATTCATACTAAATGTAATATTCATCTCCTAACAGGGCTAGGTATCATAACATGAAAATTATACTCTTAGTGCATAATTTGTGGGTACCATCCCCACTGGGTTTTTCCCTTAACAGGGTTTCCTCGTGATCAAATCATGGTGTTATGAGTTATTTTCTTTATGCTTATGTTCTCTTCATTTTAGTTATTGCATGGTTAAGTTTGAATTGCTTAAAGTTAATGAAAAGTGCTACAACACTGATTCAACCCCTCTCTTAGTGTTGCTTGATCCTAACAATTGGTATCAGAGCTTGTGGCCCTTGGAGAGAAATCCTAACAGCTTGAGGGAGATTCAGATGGATTGAAGCAGTTTGGAAGAAAATATTGAAGCAGTACTTGAAGACCTGGATAAGACTAATGCTGATAATATGGAATTAAAGTTCAAACTAAAAAAGAGATGAAAATTACATCAAGAAGCTTAAAGAACAACTTGAACATTCAAGGAACAAAAGGAAAGAAATTGTAGAGAAAATAAGGGAACCTGAAAATGATTCATTAGATATGATTGAATAACTTAAGAAGGAAAATAAAGCATTGAAACTTGACTGTGAAGTTGCTACTTTATAGACGTCCAAAAGGAAATTCAACAAGAAAGAGATGAAAATAATAGACTTGAAGAAATCTTGAAGAATGCAAATATACAAAGGGGAAAAATGTAGCTTGAACTTGATGATATCCGAATCAAGTATCAGGAGTTAGAAAAGTACAATTGTATCATTAAAGGAGAACTTGTTGAGGCAAAGAATCATATTGAAAAACTTCATGCGAGAAGTGACAAAATTGATGAACAAATGGAGAGACAAAAACCTAAAGGTGATAAGACTGGAGTTGGTCTTGATGAAACTGAATGTTCTAAATATCAAGAAGAGAAATCAGAAGACAATGAAGAGAAAATACCAAATCAGAATGAAGGATATAGAGAACAGTTCTGACCTTTCAGGGGAAGATGCTTTTAATGCAACAAATTCGGTCACATGAAGAAAAATTGCAGAGGTAAGAACCCTTCAAACCCTTTTCTGGTTATTGTTTCAATTGCTATGAATATCCAACACAAGAAGGTAGAATGTAGAAAACCTGATCAATCATGAAAGAAGGAAGATTACATCAGTGAGGAAAGAGCAACTAAGATCACATATTATAAGTGCAACAACTTTGGGCACATTGTAATAAATTGTAGCTTATAGGTTAATCAAGACAGACCACCACCTACATGTTATAAATACAATAATAAATGACACATAGAAAATTTTTGCAGATATAATGGATCAACGAGCAACAAGAAACCACCTACAGTGATAAAGAGGAACATTGGTGACGTTGGTAAGAGTATGGATAAGTATAAAGATGAGTTCAACAAAAAAATTACAAAGGAAGGAAACAAGGACAATGATAAGGTATGGAAAGAAGAATCATAGTGAGCTACATGATCAGGGAGACTTGTAGAAGCTACTGGATCTTTGCCTGATGTTATCATTGCCACATCAGCCTAAAAGGTGAAAGATAAAACTAAACTATCCAACCCCTTGTATGCAGAATGAGTTGATGCGAGCTTATGGACAAACATAGTAATGTATTTGGAGTCTATATCTATGATCACACAGTTACACATGTCTCATTAGATGATCACCTGAAAGATGATGACAAACTGGAGCGTAGAAGCTTTATGGTGCTGCACTGGGAACTATGTCAGGTTTAAATACTATGAGGTATAAGTGAAATATCTTAGTCATTTTGATCACCATTTGTGTAGAGAAGAGAAACAAGTGAAGGAGCTAGGGTATTCCAGTGATCACGAGTTGTGCTTACCCTGATTCCGCATGAAAGGTATTTGATTCTATCTGCGAGCTTTGTATATCATGGATACTCCACAAATGTTTTATGTATCTGAGAGGCTAAGGTATAAATTTAAGAAACATCCATACAAATTGATGGAGGATGACCCTGAGGGTGCATTCTCTTAGACTCCACAGAATTTTTTACACGTCGAAGACATTAGGGCATACATCCATTGCAAGTATGAGACAATTGGAGATGTTGAGATTCTTTAGGAGATGAAAGATGTGTTGAATAAAGATAAAACATGGAAATCGTATTTCGCGCATTTGCAAAATCTAAACATCATGCAAATGACAAAATTCTACAAGTTTGATGAAGAAGAATGCATCAAAATTGTGTTGAGCAGAATTCACGACCAGTTTCTTTTGATTGGAGACAAACCTATCAAGATTACAAGTGAACTTATTCATGAAGTTACCGGATTAACTATGTATACTTTGAAGTAGTGGTACGTAGGATGAAATGGTGCCCTCCTATGGGGTATGAAGTTAGTGCTGAAGTTCTTACACTACAATTTGATCATGTATTTTATGCTAATATTGATTCAAGTTAGGAGAGATGGGGTACTTATGAGTAGAATTCCTCTAAAGTCAGGGAAGAGCTGACTAGAGGTAACAAGAAGAGGAAGATAGAAAAAATTATTGACAACATAGTTGAGAAAAAAGGAATTAGCAAGGATGGGATGTCTGAGCGGAGAAAGAAGGCCGCAGAGAAGTCCATTGGTCTGGAGAGATTAGATACTACACCCCTACCTATTACTGAGACTATTGAGATGTTAGACTCACATCCGGCTTTGTTTGCTGTACCTGAAACAACTCCTACTCCACCTAGAATATCATCGCTGAGGATAGCTGTGGTTAAGGAAGAAGTAGAGACTCCTATGAGGACAACCAAGTCCTCTAATCCTAAACAAGAAACACCTCCCAAGAAGAAGAAGAAAGAGGAGAAGAATAATGAAGAGAATAAAAAGGAAAAGGAAACTATGATGATAGTTGAAAAACTTGTGGAAATGCAGCTTTGGAAACCTGGCTTAAAGATGTTGAGAAAAAGAATCATTGAACAAGGTAAGATCAATAAAATACCTAGATACTTTGATAGATATGATGAAACAAAAAAATTTATGATTGAAGGTATGGTTATAAATCATATGCAAGTATTTAAGAAGAATTTGCTTGAGCTACAAGGAAGTATTCCTACAGAGTTATATTATAGATTAGAAGTAAGGAAAAAATATCACTTAAAGAAGAAGAAAAGATAAGAGAGAAAGCCATAGAAGACATGCTACCTGTTGTTTCACATGATGAGTACAATAGGATAATGAAAACTATTAAGCCCCTATTGAGAATGAAGACAAGAATGGTAAAGATAATGGGCATAAAGTATGAGGATGTTACAAATGAAACCAAAAAATCTATAAAAATAATGTTGATGGAAAGTGAGCATGAGAAAGTTAAACCTACAAAATATGTAATTGTTAAGCCAAAGGATATCAGGATTGGAGAATCTTCTGAAGCACAAGCTAAACCCTCTAAGGATGATAATGATAATAAAAAATTCTATAGTACAATAATGCAACCATATTTCTTTGTGGTAGGTGTGCCTGTGTATTTGGACACTTTGTAAGATACTATTGACCTTTTTCAAGGAAATATTGACACTAGTTTTGAAGAATATAACAATACTACACATGATTCAATAAATGTGATATATCTTGACACTATAACAAAAGAAGAACTGAGAGAGACTATTGAACAAAGGAAGAGTAAGGAAGAAAAACAAGATGTTGCTAAGGAATAGCTAAAGGATATTGTGACTGAAGGAAAGAAGGAAGCCGAATCTATGGATAAAACTGAGAAAGAGGTCAAACCTTCCCTTATTCCTGTTCCTACTCCTATTAAGGAGAAATCTATTCCTACAACTGAATTGTTGGCAAGTGACTGCAAGCCCCTAAGTACTAATATGGATGAAATGGATGAGGACGAGATAATAAAGTTATCTCTTATGGCCTTTTCTAAGTCCAAAGAAAAATATGAGCAGAAAACTGAGAAGAAAGTCAGGGTATTGGACAAAGCAGTGGGCATAATTAATAAAATTTTACCTATACCTTTCACCTTCCAAGATAATGATACAATTGACAATTTAGGAAAAGTCCTTGATGACTTTGATATGCATTTCACTTCTTTGGAGAAGGCTGCAACTGTGAAGGTTGAGAAGGAATACATGTCGAAGAAGTTAGAAGAGGTATGCAAGTCAATTAAGTGGGATATTGAAATATTAGATACCACTATCTCTAGAATTAGGGCTTGCATTGTGCATGGGAAGAAGATATAGAACTGTAGACACCCTAAAATGGACATACTTGCGACCTTAGATTAAAAACACTAATTTTCATATATTAATTAATGGTTATCTAATTATTAATTAATCATTTATTTTCTTCTAAATTCATTTCCCAAATCATCTAATCAAATTACCAAATTTAATTCAATAATTAATTTTATTTAATTAATTAACCTTAATTGATTAATTAGTTAAATTCAATTTCTTAAAGTTTAAATTGAAATATTTAAACTTAATAATTAAATTGTTTCAATTAAATTAATTTAATTTCATCCAAATAATGCAATTCTAAATAAAAAAGAATTCAATTATCTCACATGTTGAAAACTTTAAACTCAAAAATGAATTAAATATTCATTTATCTTCAAAGAGATAACTTTAATTAGATCACACGGGTTACCCCACCCACCTCTTTAGTTCACATGGGTTTCTCCACCCACCTCTTCAGTTCTAAAAGGTAACTCAAAATTATCTCTTTAGTTAACCAAACTCTATCTCCTCTCTCTCAGTTGAAGAGGTGGAGTTTACTGATGGCCTCTCTAGTTCCCTTTGATCTCAACCATTCATCTTCCTATCTCTGGGATTGAGCTCAACTGTTCATCTCAATGTCAATTCCTATATAAAAAACCTTCATAACCATTTGAAGGATCCAAAATTTCAGGCTCACATGCGCCATTACTCTGTCAGATTTGGTTCAAGCATCAAGCCATCTTGCGATCACAAAGAAATTCAATATCATATTATCGACGCTCCCAAGTCATAGACGCTGCCCACACCAATACTGAGCATCACAAACAACATTTCGGAAGGAGTAGAGAGAGACAATAGACCCTTCAAGCAATTGGGTTTGCATTCATTTATTTTCCTCTTATTTGTTTGTAGATTTTATTGATTCATAGTTTCGTTATTAGTAGCTTGTTTCTTATTGATTTCCCCCATTGCAAATCGGTGCTACTAATCCCTCGTTAAATCGAGAGTGTTACAAATTATGATTGCAGTAAAGTGATAGGTTGATTGCGATAATCTATCACCGATTCCAGTAATATATAGGTCAACTGCGGCAATAAATGGGATGATTGCGGTAGGATTCTGTCAATTGCGGTAGAATGCGGGCAATTGCAGCAAAGGGGAGACAGCCTAAAAAAGACTTCAAATTGGCTTCACTATCTGTTAAAATAGATTTTCAGGAACAAGGCTTCGATTTGTAGAACAAGTTTTAATGTTGACACCCTAGACTTTAACTCATTGGGCTTGTTTTGACAGTTTTGATGTTTGTTTTTCATTTTGGAGACTGATCAAAGAACACGCACAATGGACAGTGTGTTTTGCAATCTAGCACAAGTTTTGACACCAGGACAAACAGATTAATCTGAGACAAATTTGGCTGTCAAATACAATGTTATAGGCCCAATGCTTGAATGTTTGTTAGCTCACACAACAAGTGTCACACTACTAGGAAATGAAGGTCCACGACGTAGGCGCCCATGTTTTTGCCGTTGCCCAGTATTGTTGCCATGATAGTGAAGATCTCTTTCACTACACAAATACCTTAGAACACATGTTGGGAATCTTGGGGGGAAATTCTGCAATCCCTTGCACTATAATAAAGTATATGTTTGGAGGTGAATTGGGTTGGCCTTTATTTTAACAAGGTTCTAGTAGAGTCCATGGCGTCTATCCAATCGGTTTGTACGTGTGTGACTCACTTAAGAGCCTAGTTGACTACGCTGGCTCCTTAGAGATAATTCACCCAATCCAAACTATCATCAACACACCTCGCTCGAGCTTGGCTAGATATAAAATGAAACTTTGGTTTGCGTCTTGTTTATATACCGATCGAAAGGATTTACCGGTTTAAGGTCATTCTCTGAGGAAGAAGGGCATTCCCCGGACAGACCTTTCTCAAAAGTATAAAGATGTTTAATCTACCAGATTGTGCAAGCGCACCAAAGACTCAAGACACAAGGTTAATCGTTTAAACCCCAAAGTTGAAATGTGAACTAAGCTAACCCACCATACAAGCACAAGTGTTCAATTTTAAGCCCAAAAGTAGGTTTTGATAGCTTGTTCAGTTTTAATGCCCCAAATTTGAAATGTTTATTTGCCTTTGTTCAATTCTTAACCTCCACGCCAATTTTAAGCACCAATATGTAAATATGAGGTTGTGATGTTTGGCATACAATGTTTTTTTTAAAGCACCAAAATGACAAATGAATAATTTTTTATGTTGCTTTGTTTAATTTGTTTCCACGCCACAAGCTGAAAATGACAAGTTAGTACCAAAAAGCGTCTAATCTAAAATTGAAGAATAACCTGAAACTCCCGAACAGTTAAGACTGCTAAGACTAATGGTAACCTTGTACTTAGCTGTGGAATGTCTGATTGAATCAAGATATTTGCAGTATTCTTCATTTTGATCTTCAGCTGCGATGGCTAAGATGGCTCTTTGTTGCGTTCGATAGTTTGTAGTCCTTCTTACGGCCGCTCTTAGTGATCTAGAACCTGAGGTGCGTCTGATTATCCTCTTGGCCATTAGTCATTTGCTCAATCCTACTAAGAAATCAAGAAAGAACACACAAAAAGAAAACTTTTCAATGATCTTTCTTTTTTTTGAAAATATTTCTCAGAAAAAATAAAATAACAGAGAATAAAGTCCCTGTATAATTTCAAGACCTTTCCAAAAATGTAACTTTTTTGATAAGAAATGCTGATTTGTGTCTAGAATTATTTTTTTTATGATAAAAAATCGTAAAAAATTTAGAAAAATCTAAATTTTGGACTGTAGCTTTCTTACATAAAAAAATACCTACAAATTTTTTTTAGATCATAATTGGCCCTAGGGACCCATTTTATCAGAACAAACCGGTTTTAAAAGATCTATTATTTTTGCAAAATAATTTTACAAAAATTAAAATCACAGAGAATAAACCCCTTCTATAATTTCAAGAACTTTCTAAAAATGTAATTTTTTTGAAAATAAACTCTGATTTGTGTCGAGAAATGATTTTTTTATGAAATATCATAGAAAATTTATAAAAAAAAATAAAAAAACTCAGAAAAATCTAAATTTTTGTTTGGGGCCTCCTTAGATCAGCATCAACCTGCAAAAACAATTGCATAAAAATATTCCATGTGCTTTGAAAGATATGACCAAATTTCACGCGGGTAGTAAGTTCATGTCGGGTTCACCAAAATGTTGCGGTATCAAAATTTGTAAAACTCTCGATTTAACGAGGGGTTAGTAGCATTGATTCATAATGGGGGAAATTGATAAGAGACAAGCTATTAATGACGAAACTACAAATCAATAAAATGTACAAGCAAATAAGAGGAAAACAAATGAATGCAAACGCAATTGCTTGAAGCTTCTATTGTCTCTCTCTACTTCCAAAATGCTGTTTGTGTGATGCTCAGTATTGGTGTGGACAACGTCTATGACTTGGGAGCGTCGAGAATTTGATATTGAATGTGTGTGTGATCGCAAGACGGATTGATGCTTGAACCAATCTGATAGAGTAATGACGTACATGAGTTTGAAATCCTGGATCCTTCAAATGGTTATGAAGGGTTTGTTATATAGGAATTGAGAATGAGATGAATGGTTAAGATCAATCCCAGATATAGGAAGATGAACAATTGAGATCAAAGGGAACTGGAGAAGCCATCAGTAAACTCCACCTCTTCAACTGAGAGAGAGGAGATAGAGTTTGGTTAACTGAAGAGCTAATTTTGAGTTACCTTTTAGAACTGAAGAGGTGGGTG
>MU223317.1:2708255-2743664 GCA_018584345.1 Thuja plicata | reverse complement strand
CATTGGTGGCCATTGAAGGATTCAAGCTCCACGGAGCCCTCTTGTTGAAGATTTCTCCATCCACATTCCTCCAAGCCTCTTCCAATTCAAGAACCCATTCAAGATTGGTGTTGAAGATCTACAAGCAATTTATTGAAGACATCCTACATTTTCCATTCTACATTCTACATCCATTTGGTTCATTCATACTTGTGGATTCAAGGATTCAAATCCTCCATAAGGACTTTTACATGAGAAAGGTGAATTCTTTCATTTACTTTGTTTATTTCTGCAATTTCAATTATATATTTGAGGTTAATTCCAAAATTGAGGTTTGACCAAGGCAAACCCCTCCCCCAAAAAACAAACCCTTTTTCTTTTAGGTACAGGTTTGGTACAACAGATCGAGATGGAGATTTAGATACCCTTTTCAACAAACTTCCGAGATCCGAAAATAGAATTTCATTATGAGACTTTTTAGGTCAATTGTGACCTAGGGTGCAATTGGAAATTCTGGCAAATGGTGACATTGACTTGAGGGTATAAATCAGAACTGTCTTAGAATAGAAAAATATTTCTGAGTTTTGTCCGTCTCTTCTTTTCTATTTCAGACCTGGTCTTAGATTCTCTAGAAACTCAACACAGGCTTTAGAAAATAGCATTCTTTAGATCTACAATATTTCAAGGTTAGTACATTTCTCCTATTCAATTCAATTAAGGTTAGCAATCTATGTAAATCTAAAATACATTCAAATTAACAAATCAAACCGGGGTACTTAAGATCTTCCTTCCTTATTCTTGTTTCCAAATGATTGATTCATTTATGCATTGATCCTTCCTTTTGGGTTAATCAACTTGGATCTTTCATTTACATATCTAAGGATAGAAGGAGATAATCTTATTTACCCCCATAAACATATTTAAATGTAAGGTATTTTATGTTAAATGAATCCACACAACACAAACAACATCTTCTTACCTTACAATTTCATCCCTATGTTTCTCAATCAACTGTTCAGGGATCCTCACTCTTTCCATCATATTTTCCTTGAATTCAAGGAAGTATTTAGTCATCACTGAATCAAAATTATCTCTTAGTGACTTGATAAGTTCACTAAAATGCAATTTGACTGGCTTGGTAGTGTCCCACTTCACTTTTCCAATTGAAGGAAAATGTTCTTGGAAATAAAAGAATATACACATGATGAGTGAACCGAATTTACATGTGTTTGTCTTTGCAGACCTTATTGTTGTCATATTCTCATCAAGTTACTTCCACATGATCTCACATAGATCCATCTATATTCCCTTCGTTACTATCTTGTAAGATGTGCTTACTACTATTGATGCAATGCAGTTTAGCCTACTTTCTTGGAAGATTTTGTAGCCTATCACAGATGCACCGAACCTCTGTTCCTCATTGGTGATGGTGTTCACCTCGAGTCCTCTGTTATCCCACACAACATTTGTGAGTTTTTCAACTTCTAGCTGGGAGGGACGCTTGTGTGCCTTAGGTTTGTCGGTTATGGGGCAACCAGTTACAACATGTAACACATCCTTTGTGATTTGTTTAGGTTCATCCAACCATAACTTCTGGTTGTGCATTCTACTCAAAACTAACCTAATCCAGTCAGTTTTGAAAACCCTCAGGAAATATAGGGCATTAGTTATCCCTTTTACTTGCAGATGCTTGTGTTCTTCTTTTAGGTTTCCTTGTTCATCACACAACTTCTTGTAAGCTTGATCTATCTCTAGATCACCCATCTCAGTGATCTTGCAGTGAATGTAGGACCTCACGTCTTCTATCAGCAAAACCCTAGATGGAATTTCCAAAAATGCACCAGATTCATTGGGTTGCGATGCAATCTCTGGGAATATCTTGTACTTAGGTTCCACATAGGTGCTGTTCTTTATCAGCTTAACAACATTCTTCTTATCATTCTTCAATTTTATGGTTCTTGAAGTGGTTTCCAGCGTGTTTCAAATTTAGGGCTTTTCTGAAAATAACAATAGAGTTCTTTGGTGCGCTTGGTACTTACATAGATCCATGTAGCTTGTGAATGAATAGTTTGGAGTGTGTTGGATTGAGTCAAGGTCACTTTGCTATCCATTCTCTTTTTTCTCTTTATTCGCTCTGCTCTTTCTTCTCAAATCGCGTGTGAGAAATGAAGTGCTCCCGTCAAGTATTTATAGACTTTTTCCCTAAGTCTGTCATAAATGCTCAACAAATCACTGGGTCATGAAGATGGAGTTTTTCAGGAAGACTCTCAAATAACATTCTCAGTGTTGACAAGATGCTTGGGATGGCTGTTAAGATTGCTGCTTTCACTGATGGATATCAGTATTGTTTCAAGTCAACATTGTAACTTTTCTTCCTTACCGACAGGTGTTGGGTTACATTAGAAACTTAGCCATTTTATTTGTTGACTAAAAATTCTCAGTAAGTGTAAAAAACTCATCCTTTATATTCACCAATGATTTTCGGTATATGTTTACCGACGGGGTTGTTTTCTCAGAATTATAATAAGTAACATAATATGCATCTTTATTTATGTAGATTTTGACTATCTATCAATTTGTATAATAGAACTAATGTAAAATATGACTTGATGTAGTGCAATTCCATACTTACTTGTTCATCTTTAGGCGGGGGTGGTGATGTCACCAGATCCATGGGATGAGGTGTCACCTACTACATTGCTTGGTCCAGCTTCTTTAATGGTTGAAGCTTTCCTCCACATTTGCTTTCTCATTTTCTTGATGTCTTCAATGGTGTTACCATTTGCAAAAGTGGTGGTTTCTATAATTCAGTCTCTATAGTCATTCTTTAAATGTCCAACCTTATGACAGTGTAAACATGCCATTCCTAGGTTGGTCCAGCCTCTATACCTTTTGGTCCATGTTCTCACGAAGTTTGCAGCAATGTGACCATATCTACCACATGCTGTGCAGTTTATCCATGTATTGTAGTCCCAAACATATGAGTTACCGACTCTTCTCGGTTTATATGTATTTTCTTCATTTTTGGGTTTCCATGCTTCAATTTTCTTCTTCCTGCATTCAAGAGATGTGTGCCCATGCATTTTGCAGTTGGGAAAATAATTTTCCATATAGGTTTCCTTCTTTGGTTCTTTAACCTTTGATTTACATTCATGTGCTTTATGTCCTTTCTTGCTGCAATTATAACAATGTACTATGAATGTAAATGTGGATTTAGGAATACCTTTTTCTTTTCTCCTGTAGACATTTGAGGTGTGGCTTTTCTTTCCACAGTGATTGCATGTCAGCTTTCTTGGTCTAGGATTCATGTAGGGATCTTTTGGATTAGCTTCATTTGATGACTCTCCATGCTCCGTGTACCCTAGTCCATTGTTGGTGTTGGGTCTTCTTTGTGTATTCAAGAATTCATCCATCCTTTTTGTACTCTCTTCAGCTCTCTTAATCATGTCATTATGCTGTTGTAGAATTCTAGCCTCATGCTTTAGTTTTTCATTCTCTTCTCTTAGTTCACCGATAATCTATATTTTTTCAACGAGTTCCACATTCATTCTATTTTCTTCTTGACTCTTAAGAATAATCTGATTAGTTACCTCATGGTGATGCTCTGTAAGTCTTTGTATCTCAGACTCCTTTTCTTGTAGCTTTTCTATGATCTCTCTTCTATCATCAATAGGTAGAGTTCTTTCTTGTTCAACTTGCCTTGCATTATTCATGACATCAATTATTCTTACCATCTATATCTCTTGACAAATTTTTAGAGATTTGACTTGTCCAGTGAGACGTAGATTGATCTCAGTTAGGATTTTGATGCTTTCTTCTAATGTATCTGATGCCTTGCTTGTATTTGATCCTGAAGAATCAAAGAAATCTAGAATCTCTTCCTCAAGTTAATCTGTCTCATTATAGAAAGATGCCATATTCTTTCTTTCATCCAACAACTGTCTCATACTGATTCCAGCTTCTTTATAATCTTCATAGAACATATGAATTTCAAGCTTTTAATTCTCAATATTTTTATCAAGTTTGTACTTCTCCATTGTATGATCTTTTCTCTTAATCCTTTAATATTTTCAAGAAGAGAGTTAGCTCTGGTACCAATTATTGGGATTAATGGGAAGTACTACTGAGAGGGGAGGGGTGAATCAGTACCTCTAAAACTTTTAACACTTTTCACCTTTCATATTTAGTAATCAATCTTTACTGTATTACCGACCATATCTGATATTATTTATTATGCATGTAGTATTAATTCATAAAATTAATTGTATGTAAAATTCATAGAAACATTCATGAAAGTAATAGACACATAACACAAGATATGATATCGTAGAAAACTTCTGTTAGGAAGTAAAAACCGCGGTGGGGATGGCACCCACAAAACTTCACTATCTGTAGAATGGAAGGGATTCGGTAAAGGCTTGCAATTGATCACTTCTGATGATCTACCCTATTAGGATTATTAATGTGGAGACCTGCTAGGATCTACTCTGTTAAGATCTTTTAGCAACACTAATGAAGTGTGCACTCGGTTATGAGATTTACAATAGGACTGTTAAGTCCACCTTCCTTGAAAGGATTTCTTAAGTGTACCCCACTTGTTAGGATGTGTACAATATGTTTGACCTGACTATATGCAATCTATATTTGCTGATTATAGATCCTTTAAAGCTCACAGAATATGAATATCACCTATAGTGATTGATTAATACCTTTTCCTGCTCGTCGGTAGCCTGTGTTCTGTTCTTGACAACTGATTTGATCTCTGTCTGCGCTGTTGCATGAATTCTATTATCTGATCCTTAGATGCTCTTAGTGGATACAATCATCATCGAACAAAATGTTCACAATTGATTGAGCATCTATTTATACAAGTATTTGACCTATTTCAGAATCATGCATTACAATGTTAACTCTAGATCCAAGGTATACAGCTTGACCTTGATCCTTTAGTTTGCATGTTTTAAAATAGTTAAACTGATAAAAACAATAATAATTACATTTCTTTCTCTGCATATAATGAATTTAAAACAAATCAAGAAGATAAATATAAAACTTCAGTGATTTATCTGACGTGGAAAGTCAGATCCACTTTTTGCGGGATGTAATTAACTGTCGATTCTTGATCATCGGTGTGAACTGAAATTCTGTCGGTGTTCCTTCATTCAACTGATTGTCAGGTTCCCTTCATCTATCAGGTTCCACTCTTTGATTTTTTCGTTAGGTTGCACTGTTTGTTACTTGTCAGGTTCCCTTGTTCTTTTTGTCATCGGGTAACGCTGAATAGTGTTTGTTAGGATGCTTTGTACTTGGCAGTATCGGTAACCTTGGCGTCAGGTAGTGATGTGCCCTGTCTATATGTGTAGTATAAACCAATGGTGTTCATCATGTTTTTCCTTGCATATACTAATGGAAAAATATAATGTCTTCAGGTTTCCTTGTGAACAAATAATGGTGTTATAAGTTATTTGCTTTTTGATTATGTTCTCTTCATTTTAGTTATTGCATGGTTAAGTTTGAATTTCTTAAATTTAATTAAAATTTCTACAACACTGGTTCACCCCCCTCTCAGTGTTTCTTGATCCTAACATCTCCATGGTAGCGATATCACCTGTATTATCCATCTCATCTCTAATTTCCTCAAGTGTGATCTTCACACCCTCAATAGTAAATCCCTCACCTATTTGAGTCACCACTAGATCGCCCTCTTTTTCTTTCACTGATTCATCTTGAACATCCATGTGAATTTACTCACTCTTATCCTTCACCAGACCTAAGTGCCTTCTTAGAATCTCCTCTATTTCATCTTGCACCGATTGGGTCTCCCCAATTAATATCTTTGTAACTCTTTCTCTTGTTCTGAATAAAGATCTTACATCTTTGATCTTATCATCTATTTCTTCCTTAGATGAGTCACGTAATAGTCTTAGTAAAACATACATTAATAATTCCTTACCCTTAACAAGTGAAACCTCCCATCTTGCGTCAATTTTATTATATAAAATATTAGGAATTTGTCCTTGTAGTTTGACTAATACTTTACTTAGCCGATTCACACTTGCAACTACAACATCCTCAACTTTCAAGTGATATTCCTCATCAAGTAAGTGATAGTACTTATTAACTCCAACAAGTATCCTATACTTACTAACATTTTTAATGATTAAATTAACATAAACTACTTTACTAGATTTAGAATCAACAGATTTGGTAGTGGAGGAACCTACCACCTTGGAATTCTTGCCTCTAGCCTTGAGTTCCTTATGCTCTTTCTCATATTCTATTTCTTCACTTTCTTCATCAACAAATTTCTTATCCCTCTTTGCCTTTTGTTTCTTTCTTTTTCCTATCACCTTTGCTATGCTTTGTGTCTCCTTGATTGATGTAGCTTTAGGATTAGCATTCTTTACTGATTTATTTTCTTGTGTTTTGGTAGGAGGAGAAAGTTTCTCCTTGATTTTTGTACTACCGGTTGCACCAAGAACTTCAACATCAACAACATCTACTGCACCAAATATACCAGCTTTCTATGCAACAAGTTTGGCTCTTTCCTTCTCAAATTTTTCCTTTGTGAAACCTTTCTGAGTCATGAGTTTCTCAACATCCTTTCTCACTTTTATTTCAATAAAAGGTTCCATTAAATCCTTGTGCACTTTAAGTGACTTCTCTTTATATGTCCTAAACCTTGGAGTCTTGGGATATATCGGTTGAGCCATCAAATTATCTGCATAAATAGCCAAAATGTCTCTGTCCACTTCATAACCCATAAGCATCACCCATGAGGTCCTTAGCTAAATTTATTCCATCATACAAGTGTCTATATCTACCACGAAGCAAACAGTATCCTTATATCTTTCAACAATTTCTGATGGTATCCTTTTCTTCTCATGCATCTTCTTCTAAAATTCTTTAAGGTAACCCCATACCTTGCTAGTGAAATCATTTCCTAAGAGTCTGATACAATCATTGATTTGAATGAAATCTAGAGTATCTGTTGACCATGTAATACTACCAATATGAGGGAACATGTTTGGAAAAAAAAAAAAAAACAAATACATGATCACCTGACCATACTTGAACTTTTGTCTCTCTCTTTTTTTTAAAAATCTTTTCCATATTCACCATTAGCTGCTCTCTCATGGCGTCAACCAAATCATAGAACTCAATTTCCTTGATCATCATATGGGCTATATGAATAGGAGTGCTGGGTATACTATTAATCCTACTAGAATGATACACCTTATTTCCAATAACCATAGACACATACTTTACCTTTTCATCTAAAATATCATTCACAGTCATAGCATGACCATCCCACTTAGATTATGTTAGTATGATCACTTCATCTTTAGGAATGGTGTGAAGAATGGGCACACCACCGGTTGCACATAGACTGATTACAACATGGATTGAATCTTTTGTTAATTTATGTGGTCAATCTATGCATGTGAACTGGTCATGAATTCTACTCAGAACATACATGACCTGATCATCTTCAAATTCATCAGGGTAACTTACTGCATGATAAAAACCTTTATCAATAATTCATTTATGTTCACCCCTTAACACTAAGTTGTCATCACATAACTGCTTATATTATTCTTCTGTTTCCCCTGATCCTAGCTCTTCCAACAAATGAATAAAATCTCTAACATCATCTACATGTAGAACACCATATGGCACGCTAGTTAGGGAACCTGCTAGGTATTTTTCCATTGACTTGAATGGATGTTCCTTAAACTCAATTTGTGGCATCTCAGTAATATCAATCAACTTAAGAGTATCCATCTTAAATTATCAACCACAAGAGGAGATATTAGATAAATACCTCTAATAGTTCGCAACTAGGGTTCTTGCAGAAGAACACAACAACACCTGATTGATTTTCTCTTCCAGATCAACACAAAAAATCTCTCCTTATCACTAGGATCTTTGCAAATGACTTGAACAATGCTACTTTTGCTCCACAAAAACTTTCAAAATGACCTTATTACATCTTAAAATGCTAATAGATCCTACCATACACCTATAGGGGGTTGAAGATGGATTCAAAATACTTTATGCCGTTAAGCCACATGAAGGATTAGTTTTATGATGAATTCTCCACACCTGATGGAGATGTGTATTCCTATGATGTCTTACTATCTTCCTTCTTCCAAATCTTGTTCATCTGTTTCATAACCTCTTCTACATTCACAATCTTCTTTTCTTTCCAATTTCTTGACTGGTTTACCAATTGGTTCCTTGACCTATAGTTCCTTGCTAGATGTCCAATCTTGTGGAAATGAAAACATGCCATACCAGTTTATCTCCATGGTCTAGCATTACCTCTTTTATAACACATTCTGTAATTCACAACCACGTGTCCATATTTACCAAAGATTGAGCACATGACATTTAATTGCCTCTCTTTGGTAAGGTCTTTCCTAGTTCATTGATGACCTTTGATTGTTCACTCTTCACCTACACTCATCAAATTTGTGACCATATTTTTTGTAAACATCAAAGCTACTAGATCTACTACTAGATCTAGATCTACAATCATGAGAAGTATGTCCATATTTATTGCAGTTGTACCAATATCCATAAAAAAGTGCTAGTTCTATTTGCAAACATGTTTCTACCTACATTTGTAGTATGACCTACCTTATGAAAATTGAAACATACAGGTTTGTAGGCTTTCTTACCATAATTTCTTTGGATTACCTTCAATGGAGACTTTCCTTCTTTCTTGATCTCCTTTGTTCCAGAAGATTCACCAACTTCAAAACTAGAATGACCGGTATATCCAAGACCTTTGGTCTCTTTTCTCCTTCTTTGATTGCTTAACTGTTCATCAATTTTTGTAGTGCTCTCATTGAATTTCTTCAGAAGATCATTAGTAGTCTTCAACTCTGCTTTTAGTTTCTCAATCTCATTTATTATATTCTCATTCTCCCTTAGGGATTTTCCATTTTCTTCATTTGTATCATGTATATGTTCATGCAATGTACTAACTTCTTGTCTTGACTTGAAAATTTCATCCTCTACAACTTTTAGTGCTTTATCCTTTTCCTTAATTTAGGGCATATTTTGCAACTTTCCTTGCATCCTTTTAGATATCCTTGCCTCCGACTCTTCACATGTTCTGATTGATTGGGCTTCAATATTTATCATAAGGTTTTTATTGTCTTTGTGCAATTGTTTATTCTCCATAGCCATGGCTTCTAGGGCTGCATCAGATTCCTTAGACCTAGTTTTCTCAAAAAATTGCTCAATGTAGTCTTTACTCTCACTTAATTGTTCAACAAGATCTTGTCTTTGAGCTTTAGACTGCTTGAGTTGTTTCTTCAATTCCTTAATGGCCATTTTAGATTCTTTGAGTTTCATGTTGTACTTAACCAAACCCTCCATATTCTCCTTAAGGATCCTCATTGAGGTGTTAGGCTTCTTCAAGGGAACAAGGCTCTTATACAAATTGTTAGTCGTTAAAGGCATTGGGAGGGTGGGGGGGGGGGGGGAATCANACAAATTGTTAGTCGTTAAAGGCATTGGGAGGGTGGGGGGGGGGGGTGAATCAGTGCACCCAAAAAATTGAAACACTTCTTATATAGCTTCCACAACAACCAACATTCAAAAGAGAATATTACATAGAAGATAAGAAAATAAACCATTCATGCAAAGTAAACTCAAGACACAAGACTTTTCCCGTGGAAACCCTTGTTGTAGTTCACTTATACTATTATGTGAAATGTGAATGAATAAACACAATAATTTATAATTACAACGGATCTTTTATTTAGATTTGTGTATTCCAGGATTAGGAAATTGTAGATTAATGCTTATTCTTGTGCAACATAATAAAAAAAATGAATTAATATATGTAATTTCATGTATCCTTGTGGTTTTATAAAGACTTGGTTAACCATGATTATCTCGTAAAGTTCAAACACTTAAATGCATTCCCATTTATTAACACAATTCATACTTAATTATCTATTGTATAAAAGTAAGTTATTTGACACATTGCACTTGAAAATATTTATGAACAACCCTTGGTTGTAGACTAATCAAATTGCAATATAAGTATAAGAAACCTATACCTAGAAGAAAAACAATATTTTTCTTTGAAATAAGAAATCAAGTAATGGAGAAAATTTTGAATTAAAAAAATTAAAGATTGTGTTATATTAATTCTCTAAGAAAGACATATATGGTCATTATAGAAGTTCTATTCACGTAAATGATTCAAGTCAGTATTCTTTTGGAGAATGTACAAGATTTTAATACTAGGAAGCAACAAGATTTTTTTTACTCCTATTACATTACAAATGAATTCTATTTATAATCAAATGAAAATGATTTTACAAGTGCTACTTATGTGTAGATTCTTTAGAGGTTCGAAGATGCACATGGGTTGAGGATTACTACCAAAGATATCCCTCATGTGAAGACCAATACCTTCCATTATAATTCATAATACACTATTGAAGGAAATTGCAATAAATACATTCTTGAAAGATCATTCCTTTGTAGTTAGCTAAACTCTTCCTCGAGTAAAGAAGGGCATTTTGAATGCAAATGGAAATGAGTTTCAAAATGATCTTCTCCATTATCTTTCCATTCTCTTTCTCCCTCTCCCTCTCCCCTACCCCTTCTCCCTCTCAATCTATCCCTTCCCCTTCTCTCCTCCCTATCACTCTTCCCCCCTCTCCATTTCCCCTCTCTCCTTTCCCCCTCCCCCCTCTCCCTCTCTCCCACCTCTCCCTCCCCCTCACTCTTTCCCCTCTCTCTTTCCCCCTTACTCCCCCTCTCCCTATTTACCCCTCTCCCTCTCTTTCCCATGTCCCCCCTCTCCCTCTCTCCCTATTTCCCTACTTTATTGGGTATAAGGTATAGGGTTTAGGGTCTAGTAGAGGGTTTATGTCTTATGACTATAGGGTTTAGGGTTTGGGGAAATTAAGGTTTAGGTCTTATTTAAAGAGTCTAGGATATTGATGATAGGGTTTAGGGTATTGAGAGTATGATATTGGTTATATATGGTTTATGGTTATAGCATTTATGGTTAATGGTTTACGATTATAGGTCTCAATGTTTATGGTCATAGGTTTAAAGCTTTAGGGTTTAGGTATAGTTCATTTAGGATAATGACTATAGGTATTGGTTATGAGGTTAGGGCTTTTGGTTATAGGGTTTAGGTCCATTTGTGTGAGTCTCTTTGTCCCTCTCCCTGTCTATCTCCTCTCTCTTCTCCAAAGTTTCTAAGAGTGAAAGTTTTTCCATTAACCCTATTTGGCATGCACCATAAATGTTTCACTGCAAATGGTAAAAATGCCAAGTGACTCATGTTTTAGTCCCACATTCTCTGATTCTTGTATGATTTGTATGCACTATCTAACAAACAAATGATTTTCATGGAGTTGATATTTTTCTAAAGTATAATCAACATATTCGATTGCCTTTTCACCACCTTTTTGTTCATTCTACAACACAGAAGATAGTAATTTAAAGGTATTGGATCAAAAGTGATTATTTGAGGTAAATTTTCATGTTTTTGTAGAATTCAAATGTTTATTGATTTATTTTTTTTAGAATTTATAATAAAGAATTTATCTTATGGTAATTTTATTTATTCTATTAGAATTACTTATAATTCAATATTGAATTGGAAGGAAGACGTGTAAAAACTCAAAATTTTGAAGAGTTTGATGCTAATTTGAAAATTGTAATATTAAATCTCAAATTTTAAGGTGAATTATATAAATTGAAGCTATCAACTAATCTCTATGTTAGTTGTGCATACATGTAGAATTTATCATAATGCTGAGGAAAAAATCAAAGATTCTTACACTAGCAGATTGTGAAGCTGGAAATGAAAAGAAAAGAGAAAGATTGTGGAAAATTCACAAAGGAAGGAAATTGAATACCATAGAAGAGGACATGAATATGGAAGAGGAAAATGAAACATCCATGCCATGTAAGAGATGGTTATAATTGGAAACACACAGGAAACAAATGCAAAACCTTTATGCAATGAGACAATTGAATCACAACACAATTGTGGACTCGTAATCTACAACATCTCAAGTTGAAGGTACACCATTTTTAATGTATCAATTTGAAAGCAAAAAATTTTCAACATCTCAAGTTGAAAGCACATCATCATCTCAAGTTGTATGTACACCATTTTAAACACCTCGAGCTGAAGGCACATTTATGAAATCTGATGTCAAAGAGGGTTCATCTTCCACATCTCAAGTTGAAGGTACATAATCTTTTACATATCAATTTCAAGGTATATAATCTCCATTTTAAGGTGTGCTATCCATCCAATATGTTTCTGACATTTATAATATTGAGGCAACTCAATATTTGAGAGCACCTCATAGAGTTTTTCATAGAAAGCCTAAGTATTTGATTGATATTGATACTAATATTTTGAAACCAACGGTTGATAAGATTCCCAAGCATACTTGTCAAAGATATGCTAAACAAATATGGAGATTATTTTTATAGAATTGAAATGAGATAGAAAGATGTCAACTATTTGTAGAAATGATGATAAATTTGGAATTGAGGTCCATCATGAATATTCTTGGGCTAAGAACAATGGATGGATCAAGTGATAAGTCTATTGTAAAGAACCTAACAAGCGCATACGAGAGTGTGGGTTCTACATTACACATGAAAGATAGTAATATCACACAACATGTACTTACATAAAAAATAGGAAGCACTCAAACCAATAAATCTTTCCTAATTAGAAATATATTTAAATAATTGAAAATGAGAAGAAAGCCTCTAATGAGAGTGTAAGATTTGGTTATGAAGGCATCCACCCAAGATCTAGAAGCCAAATGGAAATCACAATAAAAAGAGAGAATGAATATTATAAGAATGAACTGTATTCTTATCAATAATGAAATAGAATCAATTAGAATGACTCAAATGGAATCAACTTGAATTGACTATTACATCCCCTTGGTTATATATCCAAGACGAGTAAAAAGGAGTGAATGAGACAATTACAAGTGTCATTGTCTCATTACATGATAATCAACATGAAAAACTATCACCCATAGAAGGTGAATAGGTGATAGTGTGATAACACCACTAAAGGGTGGTCACCCACTAAAGGTGGAGTCACATGTTTACTAAATGTGGATTACCTTCCAAAGTAGAAAATTCTATCCATTATAAGTGGATATTATAAAGTCATAATATGATAAGTCTACATAAAGTGGAAATGCTCCAACTAGTCCTATATAATTCCCTAACTAAGCTTAAGTAAAGTGTAATTAGTACCTAGATGTGAATTAACCAAGGTAAAATGCCTTTACACCAACATAGAGATGTGGGAAGGTATCAAAGAGTGGATGATCCAAATAGTAATGAATTATGGGCATTCTCTGGTAGAATACCATGAAAAGATAAAATAATTGTTGAAGCTTTGAGATCCTTAATTGATGATGCAACCAAGGAAGGAGAAATCCCCAAAGGAGTTTTCCAACCTTGCAGCCTAAATCAACACAATAGAAATAACAAAGAAACACAATGGTATGAATCAAAGATAATGGATTTTATTATCATCAATAAGACTTTACTGATATCAACATGCAAGGTAGGAAGACCTTCCTGATTATTGCCCACTACAAAATAACTCTCAAATCCTACATTCTGATATGCTACATCTCAGAACTATCATCCCTTTGGATGCTACCCTCCTCCTAAGATAGATCAATACACATTACAACACATTACATTTATACATTGCTACGGGTAGGTTGACCAAACAAAGAATTAAAAGGTAACGTATAACAACATTTAGGACAAGACCCAAAATGTGAAATACTGATCACCAAATAAGAACATAAGGATGAACGATCATAAATATAGGTCCACACAAATTCCAACAATCATGATCCACAACTACACACATTAAGAAACAATGAGCAATAAACACACGATAAATCCCATATATCAGTCCAAACAAGAAATTAACACATTACCCACAACCACTAAATGAATCCAAACTCGAAAAACCACAAACCAAAAGAGATGTGATCATAGGAAACTACTCCGAGATAGGAGATAAACATTAAGGAACGATCACACATGAAAACTTCAATAGAGGATCGAAAGCCACCTCAACCTCTCCAACAAGGAACAAGAAAAAATAGACTAGACCAAACTTAATATATCTTCCCCAAGATAGAACAAAACACGATGCGATCAAACACAAAGTTTCACCAAAGTGTCTAGAAAAAACCCATCTAATCACATAAGATATTGAGCCAGTAGGAGTGACGACCACCTAAAACACCAAAGCAA
This sequence comes from Thuja plicata, assembly GCA_018584345.1. Lineage (NCBI taxonomy): Eukaryota > Viridiplantae > Streptophyta > Pinopsida > Cupressales > Cupressaceae > Thuja > Thuja plicata. Next base: position 2,729,378 of record MU223317.1, on the reverse strand, counting down.
CCCAATAGGAACATAACAATAAAAAATCTAAAGGGAAACCTTTTTGGTTAATGAAATATTTCCTAGATCCCAAGATGCTCCCGCAACAGACACCTGAGGTTAATAAAAATTTATCCTGTCACTTTGCAGCTGTAGAAGAAATCCACAACTGGATAACAAGATTTCATTTTAACCTTAGGCTTCCCAACCCTCATGGCTAAGAAGTACATGAACCGATACACACAAACTATCTACCTTCTCCGATGTGATCTCCACAACCTCAATACCAAATGAAACCAGATACCAAAATCTCTGACAAAACCAAACTGTTCAACAACAAAACAATGCATCAGATCTACACTCTTCTTCTCAAATTCTCTACGCAACTTCTACAACTTCATTCCATCTTTATCACACATTTGATTACTCTGAGTCATCAGATCATCAACAACATGGAACTCAAGAATTCCACCACCTCTATACATAATCCACAGATCCTCAGTCAACAACACTAACTCCACCAACCCCATCTTTATCTTTACTTTTAGAATATCCATCCTCCATCCCAAGTACCAATTCCTTCCAAAGGAACTCTTTTGTACCTTCCAAACCTACTCTGCAACAACAATCTCATCTCTACAATCGTTCACATTGGTATCAACAGGGTAACTCAAACCCTTACCTTTCTATCCACAAAGTAATCTCTACAATGAGTTAGTATAAAAATGAAATGCTCCAGTCTGCAATCCTTCACTCACAATAAGCTCATCCAAAGCTATGTCACACTCTTCAACATTAGTATCATCACAAACTACACTCTCTGCAATGAGTCCTTATTTAAGTAGCTCAACAAGAACACCAGATCCAACCACATGAAACTCTTCCTCAATCATAGGAAAAAAAATCTCCAAAGTATCCCACTCAACTTCTACCTCAACAAATCTCAAACTATCAGTTTCAACCATAAGAAATTTACCCAAAGGAACCTGATAATCAACAAAATCCACAAAAACAAGGCACTCACCAAATTATTCATCAGATCTAGTCAACCGACTAAGGAACTCATCAATAACCCCTTCTTCATCTACAAAAATCTCAGAAGAAAAATACTCACCAATGTAATTTTCTCAACAAACTCCTCCTTTAATCTAGCAAGATCCTCCAAGCCTTCACCAAGACTTCATCCCTCTACAAAATTCACACCAGAAACATCTTCTATGCCTTCATCAATCTCAGGTTAAAAATACACACTAGATAATCCTCTTTCCCACAATAAAATATTCTTTGCAACTCCAACTCTATTTCCTCCACTTGTCTCTTCAACTCAATATTTTTCTCTTCTCGCTTTATCTCTCTGAATTTAACCTATCTAGGAATTCAAAGAATCGACCCAATGAAAAATTTAATATTCCTCTTCCTTTTCTCCATCACATGCTTAGTCCTCTTCCTCAACATCTCCTCTCTCCTAAGGTGCAAGTTCCTCGAATCGATGATCTGTCCACCAATAGGATACATAAAAGAGCACAACTAATCCCAAGGTTTATAGTCATTAGTAGCAACAACACTCCCTCTCTAGACCATCTCACGTGAATCTACATCAAGTGTAGGTCAGATCCATTTTCTACCACCACAACAAGCCCTCCACATGATCGCAAGTTCAGGAACAAATAATCTACCTCCACATCAATAAATCACACTTTGAAAAATCATAATAACCATCATCTAGTAACAACAACTCAACCTTCTGCAATAATACCTTCCAATCACTCTTCAACAAGTCTTTCATAGATGTGAGTTAGATCCAATCTTTGCCACCTCACAAAAAATCCCTTAGGAAATTTGCAAGTCCAGGTGCTTAGATTACTTCCACCACAAGATCGAAACTCACTCTAATACCATCTAATGCAAGCAAGGAAGGATTAATCCCCAATGGAGATGTTCAACCTTGCAGCCCAAATCAATGCAGTGGAAATAAAAAAGAAACACAACGATATAAATCAAACATAACAACTTTTATTGTCATCAACAAGAATTTACATCAACATGCCAGGTTGTAAGGCCTTTCTGATTATGAACCACTACAAAATAACTCTTAGATCCTACATTTTGATCTGCTACATCTCAAAACTATAATCCATTTGGATTCTACCCTCCTCCTAAGATACATCAATACACATTACAACACTTTACATTTATACATTTCTGCTAAGAAGTCTGCCAAACAAATAATTACAAGGAAACATGTAACAACATTTGTGACAAGGCCCAAAATGTGAAACACCGATCAAAAAATAAGAACATAAGGATGCATAATCATAAATATAGGTCCACACAAATTACAATAATCATGATCCACGATCGCACACTTTAAGATCCAACGATCACGAACCGCACAATAAATCAAGAAATGAGAACATTTCCCACAACCACTAGATGAATCCAAACTCAAACAACCACAAACCAAAAGAGATGCAATCATAGGAAACTGCTCTGAGATAGGGGCTAAACATTAAGGCATGATCACACATACAAACTCCAACACAAGATAGAAATCCACCTCAACCTCTCAAACATGGAACAAGAACAAAATAGGACCAGACCAAGCTTAAGATATCTTCCCCAAGATAGAACGGAAAATGATGTGATCAGAAAAAATCTTCAACAAGGTGTATAAAAAAAACCCATATGATTGCATAAGGTAATTAGTCAACAAGAGTGACCATGATGTAGGAGCATCTTGGGTCCTTGGCAATCTTTCTCAACCAAAAATATGTTTTCTTTTGTTCTTTTTCTTGTTTGGAGGCTGCTCAGTAAAGTACTCTATTGTTCGGGTTCTGTTGCTTGGGTATGCTTGTTCCGATTTGGTCTCTATTGCTTAGGTTCTGTCACTCAGGTATGCTTGTTTTGAGTTCATTTTATGTTGCTTAGATATTCTTGTTCTGAGTTCATTTTCTGGCACTCAGGTTTGTCTTTTGTTGCTCGGGGTGTTCTTTTCCCGAGTCACTTTGTTGCTCGGTCATCCTTTGCCCAAGTTGTTTATTTTGGATTTGGATCTGGTGGCTGACTTCTGCATTTAATTTCCGTGGCTTAATTAATGTGGGGTCTCTCATTGGGATCTATGTGGACCTAAATCTAGGTCTCACTTATGGATTTGAGCGCCGACCTCTTTGGTGGACTCTTGTATATATATTTGTTTCTATGTTCTTAGTTTAGAGGCAATTTTAGAAGTAGGATTTTGGATATCAGTTTAGAGAAGATAGAAGATTAAGTATTGAATCATATGGAAGGTAGGTCTGTGACCTCGCATGTATGGAGATCAATTTGTAATTCATTGAATATCAGGCTGAAACCAGGAAGGCCTTACAACCTGACATGTAATGATTTTGATCAATTAATGGAAATGATCTCTGCTATTTCTTCTCTCACTGTGTGTTGTTGTTTCCGCATTGTGTTTGCAATATGGTTTGGTAGTTGGGAGTGCCCTCGGCCCCATCTACTTGCCCTCCTTACATAAGGTGGTATCAGAGAATTGGTGAGATATAAGTTCCTTCTTGTAAACCCTAACCCTAGTTGGTGATATTATTGTGGGGTAGAAGAATGTGATCTGACCTACAATTGTAGAGGGATTCAAGATGGTTCATGGGAGAGGAAATAAAGATCTAGGTCTAGTTTATATGCTTAGATAGATGGATGCAAGATTGGAAGCTGTTGAGATAGCTTAGTGTAGAGGAAGACATCTTGAGGATGTTAGTGATGATGAAGTTGAAGAAGTTCAAGGTGAAGCTGTGCCTGCACCTGTGATGGATCAGGGAGAAGAGAGATTCCTACGAGCATTGACAAGTTTGAAGTCCACACCTCAGTTTAATCCTCCTAAGTATAGTGGAAATTTGGATTTTGATTAATTGATAGAATGGATAACTAAGATGGAGAAGTACTTTGAGTATGAGAATGTATTAGAGGAAAAGAAGGTGAAGTTTGCAAGCACAAAGTTGAAAGGTCATGCATCCTTATGGTGGGAACATTTGCAATTGGATCGAAAGAAGAAAGGTAAAGACAAAATCAAGGTATGAGATAATATGGTAAAAAAATTGAAAGGAAACTTTCTACCTTGTGATTATTAGATTAACTTGATTAGGTGAATGCAAAGTTTGAAGCAGAAAGATAGATCAGTAAAATACTACGTTGAGGAATTCTATAGATTGGACATCAGATATGGACATGTTGAAGATGAAGTGGAAAGAGTGGCAAGATATATAAATGGATTGAGAAGTTCTGTACAAGATGAGATCAACTTGGTAAATATGGAAAGAATTGAGGAAGCATATCAATTTACCCTAAAATCTGAGAAGTTGCAAAAAAGATATGAGCAAAGACAAAGAGGTAGAGGTGGAATATTCCCTAGAGGAAGAGGTAGATCTCATGGTGAAAATAGTAGATCTGAACCAGAAAAGTCAAATACAGACACAAATAAAGACAAAGGAAAGACTAAATGGAAAAGTGGAAGTTCATACTGAGGGAGAGGTAATTACTTCTGAGGTGGCTATAGCAGAAGAGGGTTCCAAGTAACTTGTTACAATTATGGTGAGGAAAGACATAAATCCTTTGAGTGTACACATGCAAGAAAGAAGATTAGTAGTAGAAGAAATGCTTTGGTGCAAGAGGAGTCACCTAATGAACATGAAAGTAATCTCATGATCTAAAGGATACTATGGAGTGAAAAAGTAAGCAAGATCCTGTCAGGAAAAGTTTGTTCAAGACCATATATAGAGTTGCAGACAAAGTGTGAAGGGTGATTGTTGATAGTGGAAGATTAGAGAATATGGAAGTATAGGAAATGGTCACAAAGCTACAGTTTGAGAGGATGAATCATCCAAAGCCCTATCAGATCTCATGGATCAAGGATGAGAATACATTAATAGTGAGTGAACAATGTTTTGTAAATCAAAAAATTGGAAATTATTATGATAAGGTGCTGTGTGATATTATGCCAATGGATTTTTTTCATATCTTGTTGGGTAGACCTTGGCAGTATGATAGACATGCTATACATGATGGAAGATTGAATATATATTCTATTTGGTTTGATGGTAAGAAACAAGTTCTGTTACCTTTGGTTGAAGAATCTGCTGGTGAGATATGTACATCTATGAAAGTTTGTCTGATGGAAGGTAGATAGTTTGTTAAGGATTTGAAAAAAATGATATTGGTTATGCTTTGATTCCTAACAAATCGAGTAAGAATATAGAAGATGAAATTCCTAAAGAAGTGGATAAGTTACTCATTGAGTACAAAGAGATCATTTTAGATAATGTACCTGATGGTTTGCTACCTATAAAAGATATTAGTAATTGTATGGATCTGATTCCTGGAGCAAGTTTACCAAACAAAGCACCACATAGGTTAACACCGACCGATAATGAAGAGCTTAACTGACAAGTTCATGAATTTTTGAACAAAGGTTTGATCCGAGAAAGTTTGAGTCCATGTGTAGTACTAGCTGTATTGGCACCTAAGAAGAATGGAGAATGGAAAATGTGCACTGATTCTAGAGCAATCAATAAGATCACAGTGAAGTATAGGTTTCCTATATCGAGAATGGATGACATAATGGATTTTTTGAGTGGAGCAAGATATTTTACCAAAATTGATTTGAAGAGTGGATATTATCAGATTAGAATCAGAGAAGGTGATGAGTGGAAGACTGCTTTCAAGAAAAAGGAAGGTTTGTATGAGTGGTTGGTTATGCCTTTTGGTTTAACTAATGCACCGAGTACATTTATGAGGTTAATGAATGAACTTTTGAAGAAATTCTTGAATAAATGTGTGATTGTATATTTGGATGATATTCTGATATTTAGTAAGACTAGAGAAGATAATTTTATGCATATAAGGCAAGTGTTGTAGAGATTGAAAGAAGAAAAGTTGCTGATAAATATGAAAAAGTGTTCCTTCATGAAATAAGAACTTGTGTATTTGGGTTTTGTAATTTCAGATGACTGATTGAAGATGGACCCTGAGAAGGTTGATGCTATACTTAGTTGGCCTACACTTGAAAATGTCAGTGAGGTAAGATCATTTCATGGATTCGCAAGTTTTTACAGGAAGTTTATTATAAATTTTAGTTCTAAATACTATGATTGAGACAATGAGGGGAGACAAAAGAGAATTCAAATGGACACATGGAGCTGATAAAAATTTTGAGTCTTTGAAGCGAAAGGTTGCTGAATTACCTGTGTTAGCTTTACCTAATTTCAATAAGGTATTTCAAGTTCAATGTGATGCAAGTGGAAGTGCAATTGGAGCTGTATTGACTCAAGAAGGTAGACTTGTTGCTTTCTTTAGTGAAAAGTTGAATGATGCAAAAAGGAAATAATCTGTCTATGATCAAGAGTTCTATGCCACTGTTAAAGCTATGAAGAAATGGAGACATTAATTGTTGCCAAATGAATTTGTGTTGTATACTGATCATAAGGCTTTACAATATTTGGGTAGTTAGAATAAGTTAAATTAGAGACATATGAAATGGGTAGAGTATTTGCAGAGTTTCACATTTGTGATTAAGTATAAGAGTAGAGTTTCTAAGTGAGTTGCTGATGTCTTGAGTAGGAGAATATCCTTGTTGACTGAAATGAGAATTGAAGTTCTTGGTTTTGATGACATGAAGAATTTTTATGAAAGTGATCCTGATTTTTGTGAGCAGTGGAGAGTGTGCAGAGCACCTAATTCAAATCAATAAAGTAAGTATGAAGACTATTTCATTCAAGAAGATATGTTGTTCAAAGGTATTCAGTTGTGTATACCAAGAGGTTCAATGATAACTAATTTGATAAAGGAGAAACATACTAGTGGTTTGGCTGGACATTTGGTATTGATAAGACATTGAGTTTGCTGAAGGAAAGGTATGTTTGGCCTCATTTGTATAAGGATGTTCATAAATTTGTGAAAAGCTATGGAGTTTGTCAAGTTGCAAAAGGAGTAAGTCAGAATACTGGTTTGTATACACCAATTACTGTTCCTGAGAAATGATATCAACATGGATTTTATTCTTGGCTTACCTAGGACAACAAGAGGAAATGATTCCATATTTTTTGTTGTGGATATATTTTCTAAGATGACACATTTTATACCATGTAGGAAAACATCAGACACAGTACATATAGAAGATTGTTTCTTTAAGGAGATTGTTATATTGCATGGATTATCGAGGAGTATCATCTCTGACCGAGATAGTAAATTTGTAAGCTATTTTTGGAAAACACTCTGGAAGAAGTTGGATACTAAGTTGAAGTATAGTTCTACATTTCACCCATAGACTAATGGACAAACAGAGGTTGTAAAGTGAAGTTTGGGTAACTTGTTGAGATACCTAGTTGGAGACACACCAAGTAATTATGATTTGATGTTGGCACAAGTAGAGTTTGCATACAAACATTTAGTAAATAGAAGTACTGGAAAGACACCTTTTGAGATTTTTCATGGCACACAACTGAGAGGTATATTATACTTGAGAAATATTGTCAGAGAAGAGAAAAGAAGTGCTAAAGCAGAATAATTTGCTGAGTTTATGGAGACATTCCATGAAGATGTAAAATAGAAGCTGGAGAAAAGTAATAAAAAATACAAGGATAGTGCAGAAAAATATAGAAGACATAAAACATTTGAAGTTGGTGATGCAGTAATGGTTCATTTGAAGAAAGGTAGATTTCCTATTGGAACTTATGGAAAATTGAAGATGAGGAAATTTGGTCCTTGCAGAATACTGAGAAGATTTTACAGTGGAAGTGCTTATGAAGTTGAATTACCTGATGACATGGATATATCACCTATGTTCAATATTTTGGACTTGTATGAGTATCATGAACCATATGAAGAAGTGTAAATACCAAGTGATTATCCTAAGAAACAAATTGAGGAAGTTGAATAGATTTGTGAAACAAAGAGTTAGCAGAAGTACAAGAGGAAAGGAATACATGGAGTATCTGGTAAAATGGAAGAATAAACTGATTGAGGAATCATCTTGGATTTCTCAATCTAAGTTGGACTCATTTTAGGTTGGACCTGATACATGATTCAAAGAATCATTTATTGTAACCCCAGGTGTCTGATGCAGGAGAATATTGGGTCCTTGAAAATCCTACTCAATCAAAAAAATGTTTTCTTTTGTTCTTTAGCTTATTTGGAGGTTGCTCGGTAAAGCACTCAGTTGCTCCGGTTCTATTGCTTGACTATGCTTGTTCTGAGTTGGTCTTTGTTGCTTGGGTTCTGTCACTCGGGTATGCTTTTTCTGAGTTCATTTTCTATTTCTTGGTTATGCTTGTTCCAAGTTCATTTTCTGACGCTTAGGTTTGTCTTCTATTTCTCAGGGTGTTCTTTGCCCGAGTCACTCTGTTGCTCGGTCATCCTTTGACCGAGTTGTTTATTTTGGAGTTGGATTTGGTGGACAATTTCTGCATTTAATTTATGTGGCTTAATTAATGTGGGGTCTCTCATTGGGATCAATGTGGACCTAAATCTGTGTCTCACTTATGGATATCAGTGCCAACCTCTTTGGTTGAATCTTGCATATATTTGTTTCTATGTTCTTAGTTTAGAGGAAGCTTTAGAAGTAGGATTTTGGATATCAGTTTAGAGAAGATAGAAGATTAAGTATTGAATCATCTAGAAGGAAGGTCTATGATCTCACATGTATGAAGATTAGTTTGTAATTCATTGAATACTAGGAAAAAACCAGGAAGGCCTTACAACTTGGCATGTAATGAGTTTGATCAATTAATGAAAAGGATCTATACTGTTTCTTCTCTCACAGCGTGTTGTTGTTTTTTCCATATTGTGTTTACAAGTTGGTTTGGTAGTTGGGAGTTCCCTTGGCCCCATCTTCCTGACCTCCTTGTGTCAGACCACCACCTAAAACACAAAAAATTCCCAACAAGATCATAACAACAAAAAAACTAAAGGGAAATCTTTTTGGTTGATGAAAGATGGCCAAGATCCCAAGATGCTCCTGCATCAATTGAAGAACTTTGGAAGAATAAAAAATGGGTCCCTCCTAATAAAAGATATGTTTTAAGAAGGATATTTGGTATTCAAATACTCGATCCACATCTGAAGGATTTTTTGGATTCAACTCAAACACAAATTTGTGCCAAATTTTTAGAGATGTATGCTCAAATTAAAATTAGTGAAATATTTTTTTGTGTCAAAATAAATCACACATCTACAAATTCTTGTTGTATGGTACATACATATTGAATTTTCTAATCATTATGATGCTTATTGAGATATATGTGTAGATTTGCATTATAATATGGTTTTGCAGAAATGTAACATAAAGGATCCACCTAGATCTTCAAGAAATTTCATATCTACCATTTTATGTGAAAGATTGGATAGTCAACTATTTTATAAGAGCTTACACTTGGATGACACATGTGTTAGTTGTGGCAGCTTGCAACATTTTTAAATTTGTGAACTTTTGAAGAGTACACATGCAATTGGGAATGGAATAGTGAAATTTGGAAAATATAAAGCACTGTTTTGCAATCTAAAAGATGGAAAAGAAGCAAAACGATGCGAATTGGTCATTGAAAATATTTTGGTGTATCAGTTTATGAACATCTTTTTTAACAAAATAGTGTATGAGTATGCAAGGCATACCCATAGAGCTCGATGGTTGGATTTTCAATTATATTTATGAAAGGACATGCTCCAACTTTATACCAATATCTCATTTGTTTTCTTTGTAGAGAAATACACACTACAACCACATAATGAGGCGCAATCAAATTATTACAACTATACACAGGTGAAAATATAGAAGAGAACAAGAAGGTAATGAGGGAGTATCATTGTATATTTGCGATGATCACACACATTCAAAAAATATTGTGCAAGGTTTATCTGAGATGTTATACCATGATTTGACTAGTAGGGGCATATTATTTTTTTATCATATCATATGGTCAAACAATTGTGTATCAAAATTCAAGAATTCCCAAATATTTCATTGGCTGAGTATGATGCATAAGATCACCGATGTTCTACATATGTGGAATTTATTGGAGGTTGGGCATGGAAAGAAGGAGCATGATGGTGCTTGCACATGTATCAAAAGAGACTTAGCATGTAAAAAGTTAAAGTACAAATATAAAGAACACTTGTCAGATGGAAAATTTAACGTCTAGTGGAAAAATGCTACAATGTGTCCAAGTAATGAAGGCAAGTTTATGGTTCACATATTAATTTGGTTGTTAGATGATATCAACATTGCAAAATATGAGGATTTTTGTACATTGACATGATCAAGTAAGCTACACTATTTTAGAAGCTCTAAATCCAGGTTTATAGAGTCACCATATGCAACATATGGTGTAATTTTGTTTGTCATTTATAGATGAAGTTTGACATGAGTGTGAGTCAAAGGAGTGAGTTTATGAATGACGTATGAGAGCTTTGAGCCTACTTGAGACATATGAGCCCACGTTAGTGTTGTAACTCACATACATGGAAGCATAAGTTGAATTTGATCTCTTGTTAAATCTACTCTAGTTAGGTAAATTGTCTACATATTTACTTTATCAAATTCAATATGATTTCTTAACCATTCACTAAATTCATCTCATTGAATGAATATATCATTGAAAGACATATTTTTTCTATTATGGAACCTAAAGACAATGCAAAAGGATAAATTTATTATTTGTGTCATTATGTGGAGGAAAAAAGAGATCAAATCACTCTATTATAGATGGATAAGAGATTGAATACCCTATAGGACCAATGGTTTTTATTGATATATGGATTAGAAGGTACCCAGTGAATAACCCTAGGTTATGGTTGGTCAAGGATTGAGAGACAAAAAAATATTCTTCATTATTTTAACCTTGTTGTTGCATCAAAGGCCCATTTGATTAAATATGGAGATAGACTATTGAATAGGAACCTTCGAAAGGTTCATGAGTTGAACCATGCGGCAATACTTGAGACAATAAAGAGTAGATAGGATCTAGATGGTTTATTGTATTGAATGTGAATGCAAAACAATTGTAATGTCAACCTTATTTGAATATATTTACTTATGACATGTATATTTGTACAAATGAAATATTGTTCCTTATCTATAAACATATGTATTATGAGATACTTATGTGTAATAATGTTGGATTTTAATAATTTAGATACTTAGTGTGATTGTTAAATGTTGTAATATTATTATTTTTTACAGATTTGATTTTCAAGAGGTAGCATGTGTTAATTTTTCATGATTTGTCACTTTTTCTACCATATGAGATACTCTTTGCACTCTTATTAAACATATGTAGAATTTTCAGCTATAGTCTCATTAGGCTTGTTTTCAAGGCCATTTTAGGATATTAGAGATCAAATGGATTGATGAGGGAAAATCAATTATTTAAAAGTTGTAAATTTGCATTATTTTCACTTTTCTCACAATGGGTGTAAAATGTCAACACCAATGGGTCTGGTTGGGTTGGTATATGCTAAGAATGCCCCCATTTTACATGCCAAGTTGCCTAATTTTTTTGGACTACTTTATACTAATGCATTGTAGGAATTTGGTGAGATGATCTGAGTGTTGATCATATGATTGTATTGTGGTGTTGTCATTGCTGGAACATGATCTATTGGAGGCATGACCTCAATTTTATCGATGGTGTTGATGGATCTAATTGAAGAAATGACTAAGTGTTCATTCAACTGGGAAGAAGACAATATGTGAGGTACATACGACCAAATTTAGAGTTAGAGATCAAGTTAAGGCGTGTGATCATGCTTTTATCATCTATAGAGGCATAGCCAGCTATATCTATGGTCGCATTAGTTAGATTGAAGGATTGATGAAGTTATTGAGGATTCAAGTTGCATTGACATGAAGAATAAGAGATAGACAGAGCAAGTTTGATTTGATCAACTAACCAGTCAATTTAATGTTTGTAAATGGTTGTTTCTGACTTAGTTAATGTTATGTTGACTTTATTAAGTTGACTAATGCATTTTGGAGTGATCAGATTTGATTTTTATGTTAGTGGGTAAAATGTTTTAGGAAAAAGGGCTGACTTGGATAAGTTGTTATAAAATAAGGATGAAATTGAGTTTTAGGGTAATTTTTTGGAGAGTTGAGGTGTTTCAATAGATGATTATGATTGTATGAAGTTTTTGGATGCTTAAGGCAGCATTTTTATCCTTATTTAAGTGGATCTATCGACCTAAAGTTTCATATTAAAATTATTTACTCTTGGGTCTATCTCAAGGCAACCCCTAACAAGTTTGTAGGTAAAATACTTTAACAAGGTCACTCCTAATAGGGTGAGCATGATCTTTAACATGATCTGAAGTATAAATCCTCTAACTAGGTGACTCTTAGAAGGAGTTTGTAATCCCTTAATAGGGTAGTTCTTAACATGAATTTAGCTTCTAACCGGGCTAAAGATACTCTTAACCAGGTATACACTTAGCAAGGTATTTATAATTTCTTCTAACAAGGAAAATTTCATTGGTGCACTAGTGAAATTTGTGGTTATCATCTCACATGTGATTTTCTCCCTCTAACAAGGGTTTCCACAGGAAAAATCTCGTGGCTTGAGTTCACTTTTTGTGAATGATTTATGTGCTTAGCTTCTATGCAATATTTTCTTTTGCATGTTGGATTTTGTGGAAGCTATTAAAGAAGTGTTTTAGAATTGTAGGTGTAATGATTCACCCACCCTCTCAGTGATTTTAAAGACTAACATTTGGTATTATAGATTTTTTACCTTTTAGAAGCCTAACAACCCAGGGAGGATCCTTAAGGAGAATATGGAGGGTTCATTGAAGCACAAGATGCAAATCAAAGAAGCTGAAATGGTCATTGAGGAATTGGAGAATCAACTGAAGGAGTCAAGAGCTAAAAGACAAGGCCTCATTGAAAAATTAAGTGTAAATAAAGACTACATTGAGAAATTTTTTGAAGAAAGTGGATTTGATGAATCTGAAGAAGCCCTAGAAGCCATGGCTATGGAAAATGAAAAATTGAAAAAAGACAAGAAAAAAATTAAGAGAGATTGAAGCTCAATCAATCAGGATGGGTGAAGAGTTGGAATCAAGAAGATTTTCAAAGGATGCAAGGAAAGTTATAGAAGATTCCCTAAAGGCCAAGGATAAAGAACTACAAGCTTTAGAAGATGAAATTTTCAAATCTAAATAGAGGTTGATACATTGAATGCACATTTACATGAGAACAATGCACATCTACAAGAAACTATTGAAGAGAATCAAGAAGCCCTAAGGTAGAATGAAAATTTAATGAAAGAAAATGAGAAACTAAAAGAATAATTGAAGACTGCTAACGATCTGCTGAATAAATTCAATGGGAGCACTAAAAAACTTGTTAAATAGCTAAGGAATCAAAGAACGAGCAAAGAGACCACGTGTCTTGGATATACTAGTCATTCTTCTTTTGAAGTTGGTGAATCTTATGGAACAAAGGAGATCAAGCAAGAAGGAAAGTCTCCATCGAAGGTTAAAAAAATAAATTATGGTAAGAAAGCCTGTACATCTGTATGTTTCAATTGTCATAAGGTAGGTCATACTGCAAATGTATGTAGAAGTAGGTATGCAAATAAAGATAGCACTTTTGATGGATATTTCTATACCTGTAATGAGTATGGACATAATTCTCATGATTGTAGATCTAGATACAGTAGTAGATCTAGTATCTTTGATGGTTACTATTACAACTGCAACAAATATGGTCACAATACTGATGAGTACATGTCAAGAGTGAAAAATCAAAGGTCATCAGTGAACAGGGAAAGACCTTACCAAAGAGAGGGGCAATTTAATGTCACATGCTCAATCTTTGGTACCTATGGACACATGGCTTTGAATTGTAAAATAAGGTTTGAAAGAGATAATGATGGAACATGTATATCAACTAGTATGTAAAGTTTCTATTATCACAAGATTGGACATCTAGCAAGGAACTGTAGGTCAAGGAACCAATCAGTAAACTAGTCAAGCAATTATAAAGAAAAGAAGATTGTGAATGTAGAAGAGGTCAGGAAAGAAATTAACAAAACTTGGAAGAAGAAGGAAGATAGTAAGACATTGGAGGATTCCACATCTTCATTGGGTGTGGAGAATTCATCATCAAACCAAGCCTTCATGTGGCTTAGGGAAATAAAGTATTGTGAAGTTCATCTTTGGACCCCCTATAGGTGTAGGGTAAGATCTATCAACATTTTAAGATGCAATAAGGATTTTTGGAGTATATTATGAAGTTTTGATGAATTACATGATGTTTTGATCATCACTAATGAGTTTTTGGGTCAATCAGTGAAAAGGTAAACTCTATTGGTAAGTGCATTTAATGTATGTGAAAGAAGGTAGATAAAAAGGTTATTTTGGATTTCATTCTCACCTTGCACATTGTGAAAGATGTTGTGGAGTGAAAGAAGAATTTTTTGAGCCATTTACAATTATTGAAGTGATAAGGAGAGATTGTTTGTGTTGATCTGGATGAACAAATAAATTGGGTGTTGTCATGTAATTCAAGAAGAACCCTAGTTGAAAAATATTTGAGGTATTTATCTGATATATGCTCTTGTGGTTGAAAATTGAGATGGATAATCCTAAATTGATTGATATTACTGAGAGGCCACAGCTAGAGTTTAAGAGACATCCATTCAAGTTGATGGAAAATGATCTAGTGGGTGCCCTAACTAGCGTGCCCTATGGCGTTCTGAATGCGGAAGATGTTAGATATTTTATTAATTTAAAATTAGAAGACCTAGGATCAGGGGAAATGGAAGAATAATAAAATTACTTATGTGATGAAATTTTTTTGTTGAAGGATGAACACAAATAAATTGCCGATAAAGGTTTTCATCATGTAGTAAGTTACCCTGATGAATTTGGAGTTGATTAGCTCATGTATGTTCTGAGAAGAATTCATGATTGGTTCATGTGGTTAGATCGACCACATAAGATCACTAAGGAGGGAACCCATGTTGTAACTGGTCTATGTGCAACTAATGGTGTGCCCATTCTTTGCACCATTCCTAAGGATGATGTGATCAGACTGACAGAGTCTAAGTGCGATGGTTATGTGATGACACTGAATGATATTTCAGATGAAGAGGTGAAATATGCAACTATGGTTATCGGTTATAAGGCGTATCATTCTAGTAGGATGAATAGCATACCCAGTGGTGCCATTTATACAAAACATATGATGATTAAGGGGAATGAAGACTTTGATTTGGCAGAAGCTATGAGAGAGAGACTAATGGTGAATCTTGAAAAGTTTAGAAAGGACAAGAGAAAAAAGTTTAAATATGATCAGGTAATCATGTGATTGTTTTTCTATTTTCAAAACATGTTCCCTGGTATTTGTAAGATCACATGGTCAAAGGATACCCCAAATTATATTCAAATTAAGAAATGTATCAGACTCTTAGGAAATTATTTCACTAGCAAGGTATGGGGATACCTAAAAGATTTTCAGAAGAAGATGCATGAGAAGGAAAGGATACCATAAAAAATTGTTGAAAGATATAAGGATACCATTTGCTTCATGGTAGATACAGATAATTGTATGATAAAATCTATTGAGCCAAGGACCTCATGGGTGATTCATATGGGTTATGAAGTGGAAGGAGAAAGTTTGACTGTCTATGCATAGAATTTTTTGGCTCAACCGATAGATCCCAAGATTCCAAGCTTTAGGACATATGAAGAGAAGTCACTTCAAGTACTCAAGGATTTGATGCAACCTATTATTGCGAGAAAAGTGAGAAATGATGTTGAGAAATTCATGACTCATAAAGGTTTCAAAAATAATAAAATTGAGATGGAAAGAGACTAATATGCTAAAGAGAAAGTTGGTACATCTGGTGTAGTAGATGTTGATGATGTTGAAGTTGTTGGTGCAACTGGTAGTGCCCCAACCAGTCAAAAAACTATAAGTGATATACAATTCAAGAAGGAGAAAAATTCTCCTCATACCAAAGCACAAGAGAAGAAACTAGTAAGGAGTTATAAGCCTAAGGCTACATCAATCAAAGAGACACAAAGAATAACTAAGGTGCCAACAAAAAGAAAGAAACAAAAGAAAAGGAGGGATAAGAAAGCTGCTGCCGAAGAAAGTGAAGAAAAAAAATATGAAGAAGAGCATAAGGAACTAAAGGATAAAGAAAATAAATCTAAGGTGGTAGGTTCCTCCACTACAAAAACTGTTGATTCTAAGTCTATTAAAGTAGTTTTTGTAAATTCAATCATTCATAATGTTAGTAAGTATGGTGTACTTGCTGGAGTCAATAAGTACTATCGCGTACTTGATGAAGGAGATCAAAAGAAAGTTGAGGATTCTATAGTTGAAATTATGAATAGGTTAATTCAAGTCTTAGTCCAACTACAAGGACAAATTCCAAAGATTTTATATGATAAAATTAATGCAAGATGGAAGAAAACACTTGTCAAAGATAAGGAGTTGGTAAAATATGTTCTACTAAGACTATTGCCCAACTCATATGTGGAAGAAATAGATGATAAGATAAAAGAGGTAAGATATTTATTCATAACAAAAGAAAGATTCAAAAAAATATTGGTTGGGGAGACCCAATCGGTGAAATATGAAACAAAGGAGATTATGAGAAATCATTTAGGTCTGGAAAAGGATAAGAGTGAATAAATTGACGTGGACATTAAAGACGAATCAGTAAAAGATAAAGATGATGATCCAATGGTTACTCATACTGATGAGGGATTCACTATTGATGGTGTAAAGATCACATTTGAGGTACTCAAAGATGAAATGGATAATGCAGGAGATAAGTCTGCCATGGAGATACATGATGAACCAATGGATACACAAGATCAACTAGATTCACATGAACGATAAGATGTGCATAAGAAATAACAACAAGAAGTGCCAATAATATGGGTACCAGTCAGACTATGACTAATGAAACACAAGAAAAAGGTTCTACTAATTAATATAAGCATGAGAAAGTGAAAGAAAAGGAGGTCACAAATGATGGCACCTAAGGGAAATATGTAGATGAGGAGGAGAATAATGAAAAAGGAAAAAATTGAAGACAAGGTAAATCCTCCCACATAGCCCAAAGTGAGTATTAATGAAAATATACATATTAAAGGATAGATTGACTTAAGCACCATGAGCCCCAAAGAGATGATAGACTTCACTATGGATATTAAGTCAAAAGCTAAATAGAAAATGATGCAACAATAAGCACATGTAATTCTCTTCGCCAAATATTTACTTTCAAAGTTATTAAGTGATGTAAAGTATGATGCGACTTAAAAACCAATAGAGTAGTTATCCCATTTGGTCACTAAAACCAGTAAGAAAATGAAGAGCTTAGAGGATTCTTTAGTCTTGAGAGAAGAGAAGGTATATGAAAAGAAGATATTAGAGAAGTTGGCACAGTCAATTGTCATAAATAATAAAACACTTACATTTCCTGTCAATGAGTTAAAGGTTGCATTGAATGATGGTGGTAAGATTATTAAATCAATCTATGAATTTTATTAGTTTTTGAAATATTTAGAAAGGGCAAAATGTGAAGCTCACTAGGAACTTAGATTACTTGTTGTAAATTTTGATCCTGTCAATGAGCCTGCTACTAACTTTGGTGCTAAGGTTTGAAACATAAACCACAAGTTGAAATCAAACAAGAATGAGAAAGACAAGAGAATTGATAACTTGATGGAGTTACAGAGTTTGTTGATTCCCAAGCTAGACATTTTGCAACATAGTGTGAAGGAAATTGAGAAGATGTCATGCCCAAAACTAGGGCAAAACACACAAACATTTTTTTTTTATAAAACACAATTACATACAAATAACAATGGATATGTTGAGGAAAGGTGATAAAATGGTGAAGTAAATATTTGAGTTGCAAGGTATATTCATAGATTGAATTAGAATTACGCCACATACGGATGCAAAGTTGGAGCATCAACTTGTTGTACGGGTTACATGAACTCTTGGGTCAGGTTGAATTAACTATAGCTTAATGTTTATCCACGTGCAATATCATGATGGTAATATAGTTGATAGGATCATATGTTGAATTAAGTTGACCTAGTATTCGCTTTGATTTCTTAACCTTGATTACAACTAATCCATTTAAATCTAATACTAATTCCCTTTCGACATTAACTACTAACATCTATAAACAACCCCGATATAACTATTCCACACACACATTAGTTAACTAATAAAAGAGAACTAACTTAATCTCAAAATTAATATGTATAACCTTTCTTGATTACCCTTGAACCCGCTTAACATATATATTAAAATATCCACTAATATAAAGACTAATTAAATTCAATCCCCTTTTAAACAGACATACTTGAAATATTTATTCCTTAAAATCTAATAACAATTTCACTATATCAATTAAACTATTAATAGAAATCTAATAATCATAATCTAATCTACTTTCCTAACTTACTAATATCAATTCTAATTAAATTCTCCCCTTATTAAAAAAACACATGGAATCCTAATTCATAACCCCCTAACAAAATTTAAATCATCCTTTAAACAAAAGAAACATTAAATTACCTCTAGTAGGAAATCAATTTACCCTCTAAAAATTAATTAAATTAACAACTAACTATGCAATTTACATGAACACTAAAGATATAAATCTAGTAATCAACTACATCATTAATTAACAAATATACCCATAAAATGAACTACACAATTTTTAAATAGAACACTAAAAAAAATATACATCTAATTACTAAACTATCTTACACTAACCTTACTAACATTAGTGATCCTTTTTAATCATTGGATAAGATATACTATTATTAAAAAAAGTTGATACAATGCTAATTAAATCAGAACATGCTATATAGAATCTATTAAAAGTAATCCAAATTATCTAATCTAGCTAACCCTACTTATCCTACTAACTAGCTATTACTACCTAGCTTCTAACCTATCCCATCACCCCCTACCCTATTCCCAAGACCCACTTCCCAAGTGGGTGGGGTGTGGGAATCCCAACCCAACTAAGGCTGCGTGGGTTTTCATGAAGGAAATCCTTTTGAAACAAGGCAATGCGATGGGTTTCAATATGGAAGTGGGGACCACCTTAAGGGTTTCCCTTTCCAATGTGCAGTTTAAAATAAAATTCAACCAAGGTAGAATTTTGTATGTTAGGGGTATGGGGTGGTACAAACCCCAAGTGATATGATAGCCCCAAGTACGCATGGGGTGGGGCAGAGACTTGTCTTAGGGACAAGTATTTAAACCATGTCAGTCTCCGTTAAAATTCACATGGTGAGTGTAAGTTTAGGTTTATTTCATTTTTTTTTTTAAAGTTTCCTTTCAATACTTATAACTTAAGTGTGTGGGGCCCACGGGGATGGGTGCCTCCCTAATAATATAAAGCTTATGTATTAGTACTAAAAGAGGGTAATTAGATGGGTAATTAAGGTGGGTTTAGTAAGAGGACTATATAGAGAATATTCTCTGTATAAAGGGGGAATTAAATCCCTCCCCATACATTTTGCAGAGAGCATTTTTGCTCTACATTCTGGAAAATGTCATGGTAAAATTTGGTTATAGTTTCTAACACAATGATATTATTGATTTTATGTTTTGAAGTAGATACATGTATGCATTTGATTGTTTTATTTGTGCCATACACTATGCAACTAAAATTTGATTATTAATATTAGGTGATTGTTTTACATTAATATACTAATTTCTTTGATTTACTATAGTTAGAAAGCTTATCTTTCCTTCCTAAGGATTGGGGTTTCAATGAAAATTTTAAGGTAGAGTATTGATTTAATTGAAATAAAATTCAGATTTTTCCAAAGGAATAATGAAGTGTTTTTAACTTAAAAACTTAAAATCAAATACATTATGGAGATTACAAGATTTTTAAATCTACAAGATTGCTCATGCTATGAAAACTATTACATAATGAATAAGAGCTTTTTACATCTTTCTTAACAAAGCTTACAAAATGGACATTAAAACACTTAACAAAAATGAACCTCAATACAAGGAGTAATCATGCAACATTAAAGTTGCTCTCTCACAACAACACCAAAATCAAGACTTCTCCCAAGATTTTCCACATCCAACTTGACTTCAAAACCTGCAAATACATGAGAGGAACCATGGGAAGCTCACCTCCCAACCAAGGTCTCAAGGAGACCACCCCCAAGCTTGGAGAACCAAGGATAAACAAGTAACACATCCAAATTCTCACAACCATCCTATATGCACAACACAACAATTAACTCCCAACCAAGGCTTCACAAATGAGTTTTCCAAACCCATTGAAGTAGGGTGAAGGTGGGAATTTCCAAGGAGGAGAATGCCATTGCATTTTCAAATTCCTCAACAAGAGTTTTCCCATGCCTTTCCAAGGCTACATTGCCATTCCTTCCATATAAAAATTTGGTCATTTCTATACCAAAAAAAATATTTACAACATGGCTTCATGGAGCCCATACTCCATGAAATTATCCCTCTTCTCCAAGAGAAGAGACTCTCACTACAATGGAGAGCCCAACTAACCCCTTCGCCCAAGGCCACTTCTTCCCTTCCCAAAGAGTGAGTAATGCCTTAAACTCTAATGAACAACACTCCAAATCCAAAAGAACAAGAAATGATATAAAATCCAAATGCATTCCCAACCCAACACATAACAACAAAATCTACATATAACAACACTATACAAGATTTACATATATGAACACCATACAAGATTTACATTTTCATAAAACAATAACATACAAATATAAAATTCAAGAGTCTTTATCCATGGAAAGAATCCACCAACCTTGGTCCAAGAAAAATGGAAAGAATCTAGTTGAGAAGAAGCCCTTATCCTTTCCTTTTTCCTTCCTCCAACCCTAATTGTCTCAAAAATTAGAGAGTGGGTGAACACCCACTAAGTTTCTCCAAACCCTCTAAAAAGAACCCTAGAAGTGTAATCAAGACCTAGAAATTAATGAGACATGCTCTCTAGTCCTTTTGTCTTACCTCTTGTCTCTCCTCTTAATTGAGAGTTTAGTAAGGAGTGTGGGACAAGTTAGATGCATGAGGTCATTTCCATTTTCGCCACTTTTGAAAAGTAGGCATTTTGGAGG
>MU223317.1:2669975-2691367 GCA_018584345.1 Thuja plicata | reverse complement strand
ATCTTCTCATCAATTCACTTATCTAAACATATATAATCAAAATCAACCACATGTTCTAGGTCTAATCCATATCAAAATGTAATCCATACAATATAATCATCATCATAACATAATATCTTGAGTCTCTATTAGGATAATTAAAAAGTGTATCAATGTATCAAAACATAAAGTATCAAAGTGTGATCGAGCAGTAAAGCTATGATGGGTCGGGGTGAGGCCTCACAGAGGACTTTAGCATTTCCAGATGTGTGCACAATTGATGGACTAGAAGAGTTAACATTTTTGATAAGTAGACAGATTGCAATTATGGAGAATTTACTGAAGACTTGGGATAGTGATCTATATATTTTGAAGTTTAATTTCAATGATCTTTTCAATAGAATGTGATTCCGGGTTGCTACTCTTTCATAAATAAAATTTTTACATCTTTGTAATACCTTTTCCATTGTTGTCAAAGGGGGAGTAGTGTATAAGGATGAATTTGGCTAAGTCCATGAAAAATGTAATGTAATGGTTAAGGGGATTAGTATACATGTTTGTACTTCCTAGGGGGAGTTATTGAGCTATCAGGAATTATTTTACTGCTTTACAATGTAATGTATTTTTCATTTCTGCAAGTAGTTAGACACTTGAAAATTCTTGATTATTATCTTAGTGTTTCCATCAATGCCAAAGGGGGAGATTGTTGGCATTTGGTGAAGATGATCTGAGTGTTGGTCATGGGATTGTATTGTGGTGTTTTTATTACTAGAAAAATGATCTATTGGAAGCATGAGATAAATTTAACGATGGTCTTGAAGGATCTAATTGAAGAAATGACTAAGTGTTCAATCAATCAGGAAGAAGACAGTATGCGAGGTACAAACGAAGAGATTTGGAGTTAGAGATTGAGTTAAGGTGCAAGATTATGATTTTATCATCTATAGAGGCATATCCAACTATATCTACAATTGCATTAGTTATATTGAAGGATTGAGGAAGTTATTGAGGATTCAAGTTGCACTGATAGGAAGAACATGAGACATGCAGAGAAAGTTTGATTTGATCAGCCAACCATTCAATTTAATATTTGTAAATGATTTCTTATGACTTAGTTAAAATTGTGTTGACTTTATTAAGTTGACCTATGCATTTTGGCATGATCATATTTTTTTTTATGTCGGTGGGTAAAATGTTTTAGGGAAAAAGGCCGACTTGGATAAGTTGTTATAAAATAAGGATGAAATCAAGTTTTAGGGTAAGTTATTGGAGAGTTGAGGTATTGTGATAGGTTATTGTGATTGTATGAAGCCATTGGATGCTTAAGGTAGTAATGTGATCAGGATTGAAGTGGATCTATCAGACAAGAAGTTTCATATTTAGATCATTTACTCTTGGGTCTATCTCAAGGCAAGCGCTAACAAGTTTGAAGGTGAAATTCTTTAACAAGGTCCCTCCTAATAGGGTGAGGAGGATCTTTAACAGGATCTAAAGCATAAATCCTCTAACCAGGTGACTCTTCGAAGGAGCTTGTAATCCCTTAACATGGTATTTCTTAATAAGACTTATATTAGCTTCTAACTGGGCTAAAGATACTCTTAACCATGTATACCCTTAGTAGGGTGTTTGCAATTTCTCCTAATAGGGAAGATTTATTTAGTGCACTAGTGAAATTTATGGGTATCATCTCACACGTGGTTTTCTCCCTCTAACAAGGGTTTCCACAAGAAAAAAACTTGTGTCTTGAGTTTACTTTGTGTGAATGATTTATGTACTTAGCTTCTATGTGATATTTTATTTTTCATGTTGAATTTTGTGGAAGATATTAAAGACGTGTTTCAAAATTATGGGTGCACTGATTCACCCCACCCTCTCAGTGCCTTTAAAGACTAACATGCATCCCATTAAGTGACAAAAGTGAAAAAATTTAACATTGCATTTCTTGGAACCTAGGGAACATAATAAAATTTTGTCTAAGGCCATGAGGTAGTTTTACCACTATATAAAATAACATCTCTCAATTTTTTAATAATCCACTCCCTTTGCTCATCCCAACAACTTTTCTGTTGTTGCAAAAAGTTGCAAAACCACTCATTTGACAGTTGCAACTTTGCATAAATTTTACTTTGATTCTCATGGGCATGAACTATCAGCAACAATGGTTCTAGTTAGGTGGTTATACGTTAATAATTCCCCCATTTTGCTTGCTAGGTTACTTGATCATTTTAGGCCACTTCTTATTGATGCATCCCCTTAAGTGCCCAACGTGCAAAAAGTGAAAAACTTTGATATTAAGTTTTTCGGAACCTAGAGAATATAGAAATTTTTTGTGGGGGATGCGGGGTTGTGTTACCACCATATATAATAAACTCTCTCAATTTTTGAAGACTCCACTCTATTTTCTTGTGGAAACAAGATTTTAGTTGTAAAATCACCCAGTTGAAAGTTGCAACTTTCACTCTTATTTCCATGGGCATGACCATGAACAAAAATGGGTTTGATTATGTAGGTATATGCCAAAAAATTCCCTATTTTTCTAACGAAGTTTCTCAATCATTTCGGGCCACTTCATATGGACGCATCCCCTTAGGTGCCAAAAGCATAAAGAATGAAAATTTTTGACACTGCATTTCTCAGAACCGATGGCACATACAAATGTTTCTTCTAAGGACACAAGGTTATGTTACCACTATCTATAGTAAAATCTCATTTTTTGAAGACTCCACTTCATTTTCTCTTGGCGACAACTTTTTAATTGTTGCAAAAAGTTGCAAAATTACTTAATTGAAATTTGAATTTTTGGATAACTTTCACTCTGCTCACCATAGGCACAAACTGTCAGTGCCAATGGATCTGTTTGGATTGGAATATACTAGGAATGCCCCTATTTTTCTTTCCAAGTTTCCCAATTGTTCCAAGCTACTTTGTATCGACATATCCCCTTAAGAGCCAAAAATGAAAAATGTTCACAGTACATTTCTCAGAACCTAGGCACTGATGAATATTTTATTTAAGGATACATGGCCGTGTTACGAAAATCTACAATAAAATATCTTATTTTTGAATAATCCACTCCATTTTCCCATGGTGACAACTTTTCAATTGTTGCAAAAATTTGCAAAACCACTTAGTTGAAAGTTGCAACTTTGCATAACTTTCACTTTGATCATTGTGAGTGTAAAAAATTAGTGATAATAGGTCTATTTGGGTGGGTATATTACAATAATTATCCCATTTCAGTTTTCCAAGTTGCCTAATCAATCAGGTCACTTCATACTGATGCATTCCCTTAAGTGTGAAAAGTACAAAAAAATGACACTAAGTTTCTCATAAAATAGGGTACATACACATATTTTTTCTAAGGATATGGGGTAATTTTACCACCATCTATGATAACTTCTTTCAAATTTTGAATAATTCACTCCAGCTTTTGTTGGCCACAACTTTTTAGTTGTTGCAAAATTGCTAAGTGGAAAGTTGTAATTTTGCATAGCTTTCACTCTACTCACTATGGGTGTAAAATATTAACACCAATGGGTCTATTTGGTAAATTTTATGAGAAAATTTCCCCATTTCACTCAGCATGTCACCCAATCATTCTAGGCCACTTTGTACCGACACATCACCATAAGTGGAAAACATTGCAAAACATGCAAAACTTTCACACTACATTTATTGGAACGTAGATCATATAAAAATATTACATCTAAGGCTATAGGGTCAAATTAACATCATATATAATAACCTCTTTTATTTTTTGAAGACACCACTTGATTTTCTCATGGCGACAACTTTTCATGTATTGTAAAATGTTGTAAAATTGCTCAATTAAAATTTTCAACTTTGTATAAATTTCACTCTAATCACCATGGGTGAAATAGGTCTATTTGGGAATTTATATTCTAGGAATTCTCCCATCTCACTCACCAAAATTCCTGATAATTTTGGGGAACTCATACTAATGCATCCCCTTAAGTGCCAAAAGTGAAAAAAGTGCAAAACTTTAACATTGCATTTGTTGAAACCTAAGGCACATATGAACATTTTGTTTGAGGCTATAGGGTCATGTTAACACAATTTATAATAAACTCTATAAATTTTTGAATATTCCACTCTGCTTTTTCATGGAAAACATTTTTTTTTGCCCCCAAAAGTATCAAATGCATGTAGTGTTAAGTTGCAAGGTAGTCCAACTTTCATTTTGTTCATCCTATGCCTGAATCAGAAGTGACAACATGTCAAGGTGGCCATATCTGTGCTATGACTTATCCTATTTTATACCTGATCTCTCCCAAATATTTCATGTTACAATATATTTACACTTTATCTTAAATTCCCTAAGTGTAAAAACTATCAAACTTTTTCAAGCTATATCTCAGAAATGCTTGCACATACAAACATTTTACTTGAATCCAAAACATCATGTGATTCCTCTCTACAAAAAAATATATTTATTTTTAAAGAATCCATATCATATAGACGTGAACATTTTCCTACTACCATAAAAATTATCAAGTGCATGCAATATGTAGATGTGAGGTTGCCTAACTTTCATTTTATTCATTGTGGCCTTGAAATTTTAGTTCCAACATCCCAGCATGGGATTTTTTATGCTATGTATATTCCCTTTTTGCATTCCAAGTGTCCTAAAAATTCTGTGAAACACTATATTAACACTTACTCTTATGTTACCTAAGTGCAAAAACTGCCCGGGTGAACCCACAATAGTGGGTTACGCTTTTTAGCCTGAACGAACACTGGACTCTACATTTTGAAAAAAAAATTCAGATTCGGATGCATATTTCCATTATTGAAATCAGAAGATGAAGTCAACTAGAGTCTTTTAGGATTTTTTGTCTAGATTCTAAATATATTTTTTTGTTTTTTTTTTGAATTGATTTGAATAGTTTATTTTTTCTCCCACAAAAATTGCTATGTTTCTGAAAATGTCATTTTCAAAGAGTTACATTGACTTCATAGAGCATAATTTTTTTTTCTAAAATAGATATCAATGTACTTGTTTCGAATTTAGTTTTTTAACATCCATACAAAGGGCATGCAATTAGTTTGATGACATTATCATGATTATTTCATATTTTATGAATGTTTGAAATTGAGTAAACTATAATTTTGACATACCTTGACTACATAGCTTAGAACTTGTGTATTTATTGAAATTCAATTTTTTTTGATAGAAAGTAGACTCAAAGATGGAGGGCACTGTTATTTTTCAATTTTTTTTTCTCTTTTCTACTATTTTTCATTGAATGTCAAACTTAATGGAGGTTTATATTTGATAAAAAAATACATTCGGTGCACGTAAAAAAACATAGGCCTAATTATTTCAAAAATTGTGACATCTATATTTTCTAAAAAGCTCATTCAGAATACTTGTGTGATTCAAAAGGACGTCTCCTTATTCATCCATTTGAGCCCTGCGCTTGAGCCCCAAAGCCATGAAAACTTTAGACTTGTGTTAACCTCTGCAAATGACCTCTAATTAGACTTTTGATAAAAACTACTTTCTATCAAAAGTATTTGACTAGAATTGCCCTTAATCAAGGACTTTGATAGAAAGTACTTTCTATCGAAAACACCTAATTTCTATTAAAAGTACTTTCTAAATCCACCTGCTTTGTGAATTTCAGGAGGAATTGCTTCCTCCAAAAAAGTGTAACCCACTATTGTGGGTCCACCCGCCCTCAATTATGAGCCCTCCAATTAAGATGAGATAAGAATTGAGGTGTTACTTTAGCATGGTTGCAATCTTTTAAACAAGGTGCATGGAGTACATGGCATGTCTTGAATTTCTTATATGCATAGGATGTAGAAAATTGGGTTAGAGTACTAAAAAATTAAAAATAATCAATATGAAGATATAAGTTATCCATTGAATTGATCTTATTGGAGTCAAATAAACAAAGTAAAGGGTTGAAATAGTAATGAATTTATGAGTTTATTTATAAGTGATATACAATTATAGATTCATTATCACTTTAATTAACTTCACATATTAGTACTAAGTACTTGTTTATTTAGAATAATCCCATTTGTCTAATTATTCATTTATTAGATATTAATATTTTATAGTGTAATTATGGATAACAGTGGTAAAAGCGATTTCAAATAATAGAAAAGCTATAGACGCATAAATTTTTTTGTGTTGATAAAATTATATAATATTATTGGCATAACTGACGTAGTATATGAGTTTGATGTTGAACTGATGATAGGTTGATCAATTATGATGTTGTCATTGATGTCAACTTAGTGTTTGCTGGTTGACTATGTACCTACTATGCTAACATATGTTCAAGAGATTGAATTCTGATTTGTAGAGAGAATTGGAGTGTGCGATCATACAGGAAGACTGAGTGATGTCTCTAGATGCTATATCTATGACCACAAAGATTTGTCTTATATATTGAGAAAGTTATGATTGATTGAAGGTTGACAAAATAACACGAAGAACAATATGTTGCAAAGGAAGAATGATTTGATGATTTTGTCAACAATATTTGGATTTATGTTTTGTGGTCATAATATGTGTATCTTGGATATGTAATGAGGTTGTGGTTGCGACCACATCATGTTTTGATGACTAGAAGGAAAATTTTCAACTGATAGAAGGATGTTCAAAAAATAATTAAAGGTATTCTTTAGAATAGTCAGTCAGATCCTTGATTGGTGATGATGCACCATGTTGTGATGAGTGTTTATGTGTTTGAGGGATCACGGTGATGTTGCTGATCGACGAGGATTGCTGAGTTGACATGTTTGTGATAATTTGTGAGTGGATTTATTGGAGGATGTGCAATAAAATTGAAGAATGTATTTTAGTTTGCATTTTCTTTGTCAAATCGATGTGCGATAAATCAGGAGGCCGACTTGAGTTTTTTAGAAAGTGTTCTATATTTGTAAAATATTTTAGGGCTTGTTCATTGAGAGGGAAAGATTGTAAAATGTTTTGAAAGATGGTTAATTACCCTAATGAACTTGTATTGTATAAATATGTAAAATGATGAAATATACAAGTATAGTGTTAGTAATAACTGAGAGGGGGAGGGGGTGAATATTCCAATAATCAACCCCTAAAACTTAGTACCACAATATTAAGCCTCTAGTTACCTTCAGTCCTATAAGATGAATGCCTTCAAATACTATTATCAAATTACTACTGCTCAGAATGCTTTATAAAACCTTCTACTGTATGTTTACCGAATAGCAGTCTGTTAATTTACTGAAATATAGTAAATTATGTAGAGTATACTGATCAATCCAGTTAAGTTATGTGTAATGCAAAACACTAAAGTAATGAATCATAAACACATTGACACATGAATTTTTAACATGGAAACCCTGTTAAGGGAAAAACCACTTGGGATCGGTAACCCAAAATTTTCACTCTTCTGAAGTGAGTGATGAGGCCAATATAAGGCCTATTTAGCTTATAGTTTCATGTGATTTTATGACTAGATTTTGAGAAATTCATAAGCTTTCATAATACTTTTTCAGACTGTTTATACTTATATCTCAAAACTTCTATATACATATGTATGTTAATGTGTGTGGAATATTTTAAGTTTATAAATATGCTATCTATATGTTGCATGGTTATGTGAAACTAAATTTGTTATCTTTTTGTCCTACTTTAAGTCAGGTGGTTTTTCCTGTAGCCATGTGATGAGAGCAAGCTAGTGAAGGAACTTATTATGGATTTTTGTCTTGGACATGTATGCATGCTAATCTTTTGCAGGAAACAGTAGATCTGCGGGTAAAGAAGAAATCAACATTAAAGAACATAGTGAGCCTTCAGGAGACCAGCAGTTGCGGGGCTCATGATGACTCCACTACTCATGGACGATCACAGTTTTCTGTTATGGACGAGGTCAATACCAAATAAAAACCATGATGGAGTAAATCCGGTAGTGGTGCATTCCTAGATTTGTGTGCAATTAAATGCAGTTTGTTCCTGCATTCAATAATGTTGATCATGTATCTTAATGGTTGCCATATCCCTAATGTTGGGGGATCCTAGTTGCTAGGAGTTCTGTTTTAGAAGTTTTTATTAAATAACCTGGAAGCTCTGATTCCTTAGTTAGTTAGTATTACGAGAATCCTTTATGTAATCTAGTGAGAAAGAAATACAATCTTGTTTTCTGCATTGATGTATCTTTGTTTTACTAATGAATAAATGAAATCTTCAATTCTTAGTTTTGGAGTTCTTGTTCATTCACTCTTTCGTGGGGCCCACGTGGAAGGTGAACTAAGTTTATAGTTTAGTAAGAAATAGTTGTAAGTCATTTGAAGCATTTAGGATTCTATTGCTCCTATAGCCACTGGTAATAGCACTGTTGGTTGTTCCTGCAACAAAGTCAGATAGTTAGTTTACTATTACAACATGTTCTTATATCTTTAGATTAACCTGTTAATTCCATTTCCTAGTTTAGAATTACTTTCAACATTTTCCATTCCTTAAATGGTGATGAATACTAGAGTGGATTAGAGCATACACTTTGCCGATGCCATTTCAAGTTTACGTTCCCTAGTCGATAATTTAAGTGAGCTCAGTATGATTTTCTAAGTATGAGGATGTCCAATCCTCAATTGCAGGGGGTATAATACTGACTAGTCATTTTTGGTGCCGCTGCCGGGGATGGTGTTAATTTAGTCCAGACCAAGAGTCATTGTCTTAGATTTAGTTAGCATTTGTTTTTATGCATAGGATAAGAGATCATCTTGGGCATTTTATTCTTCAATATAACCAGGCCGAACCATTTAATATCCTTAACCCTGAGCTTGAGGAGCCCCTATTTGTGAGCATCAAAGAAGAAGAACCGTTTGTAAACCCATTTGCTACTAAGCAAGAACCATCATCCTCTAAAGAGTCATTGTATTTGAATGCTTCTGAGCAAGAACCATCATCCTTTGATGAGTCATTTCATTTGAATGAACTCTTTGCTGAACCTAAGTATTAGGATAATCCACCACCAAGGATGGCTCAACCTACCTTTCCTTTCCCTATTCCTCCTCAACATGGAAACCAAAATTTGAAGAACATACCTGCTTCCGCACTCCCAAAATTTTATGGCCTCATAATTGAAGACCCATAGACCTTCCTATTTGAGTTTTACATCCTCTGCAGGAGTTATGACTATACAAATGATTCCCATAAAATGAAGTTGTTCCCCCCAACTCTTAAAGAGGCCACTCTAAGGTGGTTCATGGGGCTGAGAGGTAATGCCATAGAAAATTGGGACGCAATGAGAACTATGTTCATTGAAAAGTATAAGGAATAATGTAGGGGTTGAGATTTAAAGAGAGATGACATTTTTAAAATGCCATAGAAAGAGGACAAGACTTTGGAGGATTATGTCTCTCGATTCAAGTTTAACCTGCAGTGTAACACGCAACACCAGCTGAATGAGGAATCCCAAAAATATCTTTTCTTGAAAGGTGTACATGAAGGAAGTATAGAGGCCTTAGACCTTATGGCTAGAGGTGACACCACCCAGAAGAACTGGGCAGATATCAAGAATATCTGCATGAATTATTCAAGAGCCACTGTTAAAAAGGGTAGAGGAATCTGAGACTTACCTCATAAGTGTGCTAGTTATGGAGTATCTAAGATGGAACTATCAAATATTTTATCAGAATTCAAGCAAGACATCATTAATGATGTTGCTACTTAGTTGGATACCATGCAGGCCAGATGGAAGAAGGAAGATGCTGATGCTGTGTTAGATGAATACTCCCCGCATTGATGAGAAAAGAAGAAAAGATGCAAGTGCAAGACTCTTGCAAATGTGGAGTCCTAGCCAATACCCACGAAATTCAAAGCTATAGATGAAAATGGAGAGGTTATCTATGTTTCTCAATGTAGGCCATGGGCCCAAAGACCAGGTATGCCACAAGATCCTCTCCAAACTTATAGCTATAATAATCCATGGAAAAATTTTTAGAATATGGGTCCCCAAAACTTTGGAAGATATAATAATTGGCAACAACCCCAACACGGTTGGAAACAACCCTAGGAGGGTTGGAAAAAACCCTAGAAGGATTGGCAACAACCTCAGTAGGGTTGACAATAATCCCTACAGGGTTGGTAGCAACCTTAGCAGGGTTGGAAACAACCCAATCAGTGGTCTAACTAGTCTACTCAGCAAGATTTGATGCCACCACCTCAGCAACAGGCTATAATGCCTCCTCCTGTAGCCAATAAAAATCCATCAAAGAAAACCCAGTTGCCAGATTAGCCTAATCCTAATCCCAACAATAATCCACCATCTCAGCAACAAAGCTATGCCATTTGCTTAAACAATATCCATCTCAGGCCAGGAACTAATCTTGCCTCTCCTCCAACACCTATCGTCACAAAGGTTGAAGAGCCACCTTTTGAATCAGATGATGTGCCATCTCCATAAACCTCTCCTATAGCCACATAGCCCCCATTTCCTCAAAGGTTAGTCAACCAAGCTGAACCCATAGTCAAACCTGCAGTAGCAGATTTACTCAATCTGTTGAAGCAGATGACAGTAAAAATACCCTTACTTGATGCAATCAAAGAAGTTCCTGTCTACACCAAGGCTGTTAGGGAAGCTTGTATAAAACAACTAGGTAGGAAGAAGAAGGATCCTAAGACTATTCAAGTAGTAGGGAAGTTATCTGATCTTATGCTAGAGAAGTTAACTATTCCCAAATACTCTGATCCAGGGAGCCCTGTCGTTACAGTCACTATTCATGGTATGGAAGTTCAAAATGCTTTGGTCAATCTAGGTGCCTCTATAAATGTCATGACCAAGGAGGTACTGTCTTAATTGAATATTTTTGGTCTTAGAGATACCCCAACCATCCTGCAGCTTGTTGATAACTCTACTATTACACCTGATGGAATGATAGAAGATGTCATTGTTACCTTACACTCTTGGGAGTATCCAGTGGATTTTGTTGTTCTCTCACCTAAAGCTAATATGGGAGGATATCCTTTGATCCTAGGGAGACCATGGTTGGCCACTTTTGATACCTTCATATCCTGTAGGTCCAAGAAAATGAACATATCTAATGGTGTCCATACCAAGAACCTAACCCTATATTCCCCTACTCAACCCATGTTGCAAGATGATGAGGCAGTATGGAAAGAATTAGAGGATGCAAAAACCAAAGCCAATTCAATCCACCAACTCATGGTGATAGAAAGGGAGCCGTTTGTAGCCTCTAGGGAAGAAGATGAGATAACTTCATCAATTATCGCTAATGAATATGGCATAGATTCTCAGTTGTGTATGCAATCAGATTGTATTTTGGAGACCATTTTTCCTACTCCACCTACCTCTCCATACTCACTGTCCTTCCACTTTATTCATTCCCTATTACTCCATGAGATGGATTCACCACCAATTTCTCAGTTGACCATGTTGGATAAAGTAGTTAAAATGGAAGTTAGTCTGGGAAAGGAATTGAATGTTAGCAAAACCCTGTCATTGCCACACCACCAGGATATCCTTAAGCTGCTATAGGAAAACCAGTAGGAATTTGCCTCAGATTACATGGAAATGAAAGGGATATATCCTAAACTGTGTACTCATTAGATCTATATCAGGCCCGAGTATAAACCGGTAAGACAGCCCCAACAGAGAGTAAATCCTATCCTTAGGGACATAGTCAAAATTGATCTTCAGAAATTGTTAAATGCTAGTTTCATCTACCCCATTTCTAATAGCCAATTGGTGTCACCCTTAGTCATAGTACCCAAAAAAGGAGGTAAATGGTGAGTTTGTGTAGAATATTGGGAACTCAACACAACTGCTAAAAAGGACCATTTTCCACTCCCATTCATAGACCAAGTCCTTGATAATATGGTAGGAAAGAAATATTTTTCTTTCCTAGATGGGTTCAGTGGTTACAACCAAATCCAAATAGCTCCAGAGGACCAGGAGAAAACTACCTTTACCTGTCTATGGGGAAATTTTTCCTACTCTATCCTACCATTTGGTTTGTGCAATGCCCCAGCCACCTTCCAACGAGCTGTCATCAGTATCTTTTCAGACATATATGCTAACTGCATGGAGATTTACATGGATGACTTCACTACTTATGGGGACACTTTTGATGAAGCAAAGACCAATCTAGAAAAGGTACTTTGGAGATGTTAGGATTACAATATTTCTCTCAATAGTGAGAAATGCTTTATGATGATGGAGGAAGGTGTTGTTCTAGGACATTAAATCTACTCACATGGCATCTAGGTAGATTGAGCAAAGATTGCAGTAATCAATACTCTATCTACTCCTGAGAAGAAAAAAGATGTTAGGAGTTTTCTCGGGCATGCTGGATACTATAGGCGGTTTATTAAAGAATTTAGTCAAATTGCAGCACCCCCTTTTTAACTTGTTAAAAAAGGATTTTGAGCTCTCTTGGAATTATGCATGTGAACAATATTTCCTGCAGCTTAAGGGTGTTCTCACTATAGCTCTGGTATTGCAAGGTCCCAATTGGGGATTACCCTTTCATATCCACACAAATGCTTCTGACTATGATATTAGAGCAGTGCTCAGCCAGAAAATAGATGTTGTTGAACATGCCATTTAATTCATTATTAAGAACCTGCAGGGAGCTGAATTCAATTACACCGTGATAGAGAAAGAGTTGCTGGCAGTCATCTATGCACTAAATAAGTTCAGGCACTCTATTACATGATATGAGATATTCATCCACACAGACCATTCAGCTATCAAGTACCTGATGAATAAACCAGCCATCTCTGGAAGGTTGGCTCGATGGTTGCTACTGATGCAGGAATTTGACATTACTATTGTGGACAAACCTGGGAAAGCCAATATAGTGGCTTACTTTCTTTCCCGCTTACATGTTCCTGATGATCTCGCAGCCATCGATGATAGTTTTCTGGACGAGCACCTCTACCTATTGTCAGCACAAAACCTATGGTATGCCAACATTGCCAACTATCTCAACACTGGGTGGACACCAGCTCACTTCTCCTCCAAGGAATGGAAATTGCTGGCTGAGAAGAGTTTTAATTTTTCTTGGATTGCTAGTTTTATGTTTTATACTGGTCCAAATCAGGTTATGCACCGATATATCCATGAAAATGAAACATATGAAATCCTTCAGGCATGTCATGATGAACCATGTGGCGGCCACTTTGCAACAAAGAAAATAGATTTCAAAATCTTAACTACTAGGTACTATTGGCCAACTCTCCACAAGGATTCTGCTAGGTATACCAAGAAATGTGATCATTGCCAACTCATGGGGAGGCCTACTAAAACTGATGAGATGCCCCTACAGCCTTAGGTCATCGTGGCTCCTTTTGACAAATGGGGGATTGACTTTGCTGGACCCACTGAACCTTCTTCTTGGGGTAAGTCTTACATTTTGGTATGTACTGACTATGTTACTAAGTGGGATGAGGCTAAACTAATGAAGCATCCTTAGGATAACAATGTTGCCAAGTTTTTATATGAATGCATCTTTACAAGATTTTGTGTTCCTAGAGAAATAGTCTCTGATCAGGGTGCTAAGTTCACTTCCAACCTCATAGCTTCCTTGATGGAAGAGTATAAGATTTTCCATGGTAAGTCATCCCCTTACCATCCGCAAGCCAATAGCTAGGTGGAGGTTACCAATCAGGAGTTGGAAGCCATCCTGAAAAAGACTATCTTTGTTCATAAGAAAGATTGGGCCGCCAAGCTTTTTGAAGCACTTTGGGCTTATAGGACTACTTGGAAAACCACTATAGGGTTCTCTTTGTTTAAATTGGTTTACGGTAAGTCTACAATGATGCCAGTAGAATTCAAGCATAAGACCTTACACACAACATTGGAGCATGATTTAGATCTTACTGTAGCTCAACATGAGCGTGTCCTTAACTTGAACAGCCTTGATGAATGGCATAAGTTTACTTTGGCTAACACAGAGTTGGTGCAGCAACAGAGGAAGCAATAGCATGACAAGTTTATTAAGGATAAGGCATTTTCAGTCGGTGACTAGTCCCTCCTGTATGACTCCAGATACCACCATACTCCTGGTAAGTTTCAAACTCGCTGGTTAGGGCCTTATGAAATTATTGCTATTTTTCCCAATGGTGTTGTGCAGTTGTCTATTGTTGATCCTATCTGTTTCAAATTAGTGGTTAATGGCCACCGGCTTAAGCTATACCATAAACCCCATAGAAAAGTGGAGTTCTTACAATAATTTGATCATGATAAAGTTTCCAAGCCTCCTGTAGCACATGCATATGAGACCCTCGCTCATATTAATTCTTCACTTTGAGCCTCGTTTGCAATACCCCATAATAATTACTTCCCCCCAGGAAGTAATTTCCCCGCAATAAATTCCATTTAATTATTAATTTTCTTCCACCCATCCATGTCATTATTCTCCAACATTAATGAGAATTGCATGCCGCTGCCAGTACTTTATCAAGTTTGTGTGTACTATCTTTGGCATTTAATTCATTAATTAGTTTTTACTTAGCTTCACTCTTTTCACATGTGCAATTGTGAGACCAATTGCCTACTTAAGTTGGGGGGGTGGGGAGAAAATCAGTGATTTGGTTTATATATCTATGTGCATATTGAATGCTATAGTTTTAAACTTTTTAAATGTTGTACCCTTTTACAAGAATGTTGCCCAATTTAGCTTTTGAGATATGACAGCCTCAAAACTAGCAATTTATTTTGCACGTAAAAGAAAAGGTGTTCAATACAAATGTTTGTTAAGTAATTATGAATAGTTAAGCTCTTGAGATATATTATATTTGCATTCATTTTCTCATACGACACTTAAACAACTTGAAACTCCTGAACTTTCCATCTTTTCAACACCTACAGCTTCACATTTTTTTTTACCTTCTCTGCAACTTTCTTGATAAAGTCTTTGTATACTCTCTGCAACTATTTTTGTGTCCTTCATACTCTATGGAATGGGTGGTGATTTGATTTGATGTGAACCAACGGTTCATGATCTTCTGCTAAATAGTCAAGCTTGTATGCCAGTATTCCAAGCCAGGGGTTGGCTAGATTACATTCTTAAGCTGACCAACTGGGATGGAGAGGTAGCATTTAAATTTTTAAACATGTTGCATGATGGAGTGGCCACTGTCAAAGGATTAAGGGAACCATTTTCAAAAATATTCATAGCAGAGGTAATGGGGTTACCACAGGAAGGAGAAGAGTTCTCAAAAAGTTTCAACCTGGCAACCGCAAGAGCGCAATTCACTCTGCATTCAGATCCACCATTGGAAATTGACAAGAAATAGGGTACAAGAAGGATGTCTCTACCTGAAGCTTATAAGTAGTTTGTAGTATTCATTATAAAATATTTTAGTTGTAAAGGTCGTCAAGCCTACTTGCATGCTGTTCATTTCAAAATTTTGAGCTTCCTGCGGCATGATAACCGACCCATAAATGTACCCAATTTCTTGTTCAACATCCTGAAGAAAAGGGCTTCATTGGTACAAGATGGTAAGTTGAATATTGTCTCCCATCATTTTCTGATTAAATTAATTGTTGAAAAATCATTGAGAGCATAGTCCGACATGACATGGGAGGATTTTATGTTAGGAGAGTTTGAGAAGGAAACCCTTAGTCCTTTAAGGAGTAGGGTTGGAAGGAGGGTAAAAAATGAGCAGGGATTTTTTAAGGTTATTGAGGAATTGGGATTAGGGTCTTCTTCAACAAGAAAGCCCAGGTTTAGAAACCCTAGGCATCCTCTTGATCTTCTGCATCTGGCTCATCCCAGTGTAAGGGTAAAACGAAAATCTCTTAGAAGAAAGATTCTGAAGAAAAGGTCTCCTCCTTGTCCAATGAAACCACAACTCCTACAAGAGATGAAAGGGAGAAAGGGAAACAAGCTAACTCTGGTTCTTGTAAACACACCACGAAACATGACCCTGTAGCTCAAACCGCTTCTAAGAAGCAAAAAATTGCTGATAAAAAGGAGGAAACCCCTTTAAGAAGGACCTATAGGCAGAAGAAGAATATGTCCACAGATGCATCGCCAACAGGGTTAGCCATTGGTCTTGAAATTCCTAAGGAAGAGAAGCCAAGAAGAGAAGAGCTAATAGACAGTCAACATGAGTTGCCT
The DNA here is from genome assembly GCA_018584345.1 of Thuja plicata. Taxonomy (NCBI): domain Eukaryota; kingdom Viridiplantae; phylum Streptophyta; class Pinopsida; order Cupressales; family Cupressaceae; genus Thuja; species Thuja plicata. The sequence continues at coordinate 2,675,281 of MU223317.1, read as the reverse complement.
AGTGAGTTTCCTACAGTCGAGAATAAAACATCCCTTGAAGTCAGAATGGATGCAGAATGTATAACAATCAAAGATGATTCTAGCTCCAACAAAAAATCTTATAGATTCCAAAGGAGGGGTCCATCTTCCCATGGAATCCAAATTTTTGATGATCTAATTGAATTGAATGATGATGACATTTCAGGGGAATACTTTTCTAACAAAGAAGGTCTACCAGATTCACCTCCTGCAGCAATAGAGAGCAGTCTGTTTAAAGAAAACTCTGGTATTGATATGAGCTTTTTCAACAAGGTGGCTGAGAAGGTTTTGAACCAAGGATTGGACGCATTGGCTACCACTTCCCAACAATGTAATAACCTTGAGAGGGACATCATAATCTTTCCAAAACCCTTAAAGGATGTACCTACAGGAAATGAAAGTTCATCTGACATGCAAGCAGCATGTGAAAACCCTGATGAAGGTACTCTTCCAGATATTCCCCACCCTGTGACTCCATTCTCTATTATCTTTCGATCGGTCAATCAATTAGTAATGGAAAGGGAACAATGGAGATGATAGAAGAAGGCATTACACCAAGTCATTGATCAGACTTATCAAGAAATTGTGGAAAAAGAAGAGGAGGTAGAACAACTTCAAGAGAAATTAATTAAGGTAACATCAGTTATCCCTAATCTAATGAGCTGTAGGTCTCCCTCTCCTGTTTATGATATATTTCTTAAAGAATAGTTGTTGAATTATCGGTTGACTAGCATAGTAAGGGATAAGTATCCATTGTTGAATGAGCCCCTTGAATTTTTTTGAGTGTTTCATAGTTCTCCTACAGCTATTCAAAATCTGTTATGTGAACTCTTCCTACACAACCTAGCTATACTCAATAATAGGAATTGGAATCCTCTGCCATATGTTGGAGATATCTAGTTAAGGGAAATTATGTCATGGATACAAAATGAGATCAGTAGGGAATCCCAAGCCAAAGCCTACAGAGAGTTAGAAGACAAAATTCATCTAAACCTATGGCCTGAAGCCAAGAACCCCAAGCCCTATTACTATGAATGGATGAAATTAGCCCAATCAGAGTCAGGAAGCAAAATCATTGATCCTCTTAGGGAAGCAGCCTTCAATGAGTATAATAAGATGGTTGAGACTGAGTTACCTGAAGAAATGAGGTCAATTCAATGGCTTTAGGTGAACATGACCAGGGACTTGAGGAATAAAGAGCCACATTCACCCCTTAATTTCACAATGGAAAATAGGCGTGCTCCTTGGTATGTTTCATTGGGAAGGGGAAGAAAGAGCTATTGGATGCCACTTACATTATAGCCACCCTTGCTTCTTTCCCCTCTGTTAGCCAATTCAAAAAATCTAGAGGACTATGACATGACAGGGGAAGTAAAGAAGTGGGAATCACACAGGGACACCGAGGGATTTTACTGGAGCTTTGAAAAAGGAGGCATTAGATAGAGTGCAGCTGCAGATCTCAGAATGTAGGGAAGGTTGAAGAATTATCTGTTTGCTGGAAGACCAGCAAAAGGCAAAGTTGGGGGGAAATGATGAGGCCAATATAAGGGCTGTTTAGCTTATATTTTCATGTGATTTTATGAATAGATTTTGAGAAATTCATAAGCTTTCATAATACTTTTTCAGACTGTTTATACTTATATCTCAGAACTGCTATATACATATGTATGTGAATGTGTGTGGAACATTTTAAGTTTATAAATATGCTATCTATATGTTGCATGGTTATGTGAAACTAAATATGTTATCTTTTTGTCCTACTTTAAGTTTGGTGGTTTTTCCTCTAGCCATGTGATGAGAGCAAGCTAGTGAAGGAACTTATTATGGATTTTTTTCTTGGACACGTATGCATGCTAATCTTTTGCAGGAAATGGTGGATCCATGGGTAAAGAAGAAATCAACATTAAAGAATGTAGTGAGTCTTAAGGAGACCAACTGTTGCAGGGCTCATGATGACTCCACTACTCATGGGCGCTCACGGCTTTCTGTTACAGATGAGGTCAATACCGAATAATAGCCACAATGGATTAAATCCAGTAGTGGTGCATTCCTAGATTCAAGTCCAGTTAAATGGAGTTTGTTACCGCATTTAATAATGTTGATCATGTATCTTAATGGTTTCCATATCCCTAATGTTGGGGGATCCTAGTTGCTAGGAGTTCTATTTTATAAGTTTTTGTTAAATAAGCTGGAAGCTCTGATTCCTTAGTTAGTTAGTATTATGGGAATCCTTTATGTAATCCAATGAGAAAGAAATACAATCTTGTTTTCTACATTGATGTATCTTTGTTGTATGAATGAATAAATGAAATCTTCAATTCTTAGTTTTAGAGTTCTTGTTCATTCACTCTTCTGTGGGGGCCCACGCGGAAGGTGAACTAAGTTTATAGTTCAGTAGGAAATAGTTGTAAGTCATTTGAAGCATTTAGGATTTTGTTTCTCCTACAACCACTGGTAATAGCACTATTGGTTGTTCCTACAACAAAGTCAGATAGATAGTTTACTATTACAACACGTTCTTATATCTTCAGATTAAGCTATTAATTCCATTTCCTAGTTCATAATTACTTTCAACATTTTCCATTCCTTAAATGGTGATGACTCCTAGAGTGGATTAGAGCATACACTTTGCCGATGCCATTTCAAGTTTATGTTCCCTGGTCAATAATTTAAGTGAGCTTAGTATGATTTTCTAAGTATGAGGATGTCCAATCCTTAATTGTAGGGGGTATAATACTAACCAGTCAGTGAGATTAGATAAGAGCCAACCCTGTTAAAGGTTACAAACACATTGTTAGGTGTGACCTCGTTAGAAGATTTAAAATTTTAGTCTGTCACTTGATATCAGGCATCTCTATGCTACCTTCCTTGATCAAACACTCACTTGTCCTATCAATAGGTATCTGGCATCTCATACTATCTTCATGATCAAACTTTTTAATACTCCTTTGGATGTATCTCAATATAGAAAGGATCTTTAAATCCTGCTTGGTTAAGAGACTTTCTGAATCAATGGTTAAACTGAAATAATATGATCTGTTCACATATACAACTTATACTTTCATATTTTTAGATCTATTGTAATCTCATAAAACTATTTTGATCATTATGTCTTGGTTTATACCTTTTCTCCACTTTGATTCTTCTCAGTGATTTTGTACTATGTTGTTCCATGTTCACAAAAAAATTTAGCTCTTTCCTCAGCTTGATTGGTTAGGACTGTATGAAGTTTCTCTTCAACATCCTTTTTTTATTCATTCACCCACACAATTCATAATGAATTGAGTTGTCTCTTTATAGACATGATATCACCATTATTAGGTTCTTTATTTTCTTGATCTTGGTGTGATCCACAATTCTTGCCAATTAGATTTAAAGAAAAACTCTTGTTTTATCTCACAGAGATCTTCTTGCCAACTGGACAAAACAACTTTGAATCCTTTACTTATCTCTAGCTTTATCTTGTTGATGAAAACAAAGATAACTACCAGTTAATTCCATATTTAGCTATGCCAACTAGATATTTTGTCACTTCTGAACTCAAGTTAATTTTGGTGTTTAACTCTTTGATAGCTTCGGTCAACACTCCAGTTCTCCTCGGTCTTCTCCATCGGTTTACACTATGTTTTTGGCCATCGGTTATGCTTGTGATTCTATTGATCGGTGTTCTTTCTTGGGCATCACTGTGACTTGACTGTCGGTGATCTATGTCCGTCAGTTTCCACTGACTATCGGTGTTTGAAGTCACATAGTGAATAATTATCTTTTATGCATTACTGAAAGCATAATCTTTATCTCTCTGATTCTCTGAAGTCTTTGACACTTTGATTATAACCGATTAGATTATATCAAGTTTACATCAATGAAAATACAATCCATTAATTGATTTAATGTCTTGCATTATCCTTCTGCATTTTGGTGATCAACTTAACATCTTCAAACATTGAATTATTTACATGTCATCAATCTCTCCCTTTGGCATTGATGGAAACATACTACATTATCATACTATACTATAACTAATACAATATGAAATATATATTTTCATCAAGCTTTCCTAATGTAACTATTACAAATTTTTGGCTCTTGGTTAGCTCAAATAGCTTAGATTTGTTTCATACAGAGTGATCATCTTCAATCTTCAATTCCTTCTCTAGATAGATGTATCATCTGATATCTCTGTTCTGATATGTGCTTTTCCTTGACTACTCCTCTTCTTGATAATCTCTTTTTCTTTTGATAGCAATCTTTCTCTTTGTCTGAACTCTCTCCCCCTTTGTTACTTCTCTCCCTTAGATGGATATTTCATATGTAATCAATTTCTCTCCCTTAGAATATTGATTAACTCTTCCTTCTATTTCTCAGGAACTTCATTTTATGCATAATGATATAATCTTTTCTGATCAATGAGATAACCTCTCCCTTACGATGATGAAATAATCTCTCCCTTTATGACAATGAGATCATCTATCCCTTTATATCATCTCTCCCTTTGTATGATAATGGAATCATCTCTCCCTTTGACAACAATGCCAAACAAAAATAATCATCTATATCATGTTCCACCCCTTTACATAATATATTCCTTGAATTCCCCTATCCATTGGCAATACACTGTTATGATTTTTGGTGTAGATTTGTACCTTACTATGTACAAATTTATCTGTTTCTCTCCTTCTCAGTGTTTGCATCAACATGATTGATATTTAGATTTGGTATAGGTTGATGCAACCTTTTAGTCATCTTACTGACTGATAGACAAGGGTTGGACCCCTAGTCTCTGTCTTAGGTACTCAAATGTATCTTTCGATAATGGCTTGGTGAATATATCAGCTAACTATTCCTTTGATTGAACATATTCTAGTTTCACTTCCTTTTCTTGCACTTGTTCTCTTAGATAGTGATACTTGATAGCAATATGCTTAGTCTTAGCATGCATTACTGGATTCTTAGAAATGTTTATTGCACTAGTGTTATCATAGTAGTTGATTACTGGTTCAAGAGTCTTCACACTAGTACATTTCACCTTAAATTTCGACCATATCATAAAAATGTTTAGCTTGGTCGCATTACAAAGGAAAAATTTTATTTATTTTTTACTTTTAAATCTTAGTAAGCTATACACTTTTAACATATATATATAATAGTATAAAAAAAAAATAAAATTTAGTTGTGTTTTTGCCTAAGGAAATCTGGGCATGACATTCTGGTATCAGAGCCCTAGGTTAAACACTAGGACAACTTATGGGTCCAAAATAAATGTCCAAATGTAGATAACTTACCAATAT
>MU223317.1:2629895-2668180 GCA_018584345.1 Thuja plicata | reverse complement strand
TATAGTTTGCTAATTTCTTGTTCATTGTGATATTGCTATTAGGATTCCACTGTGTAGTTTTTTGAGTCAAAGTCACAGGTCAATGAAAAGAACTCTGAATGCATCTTCGGTCTGTAACATTTTTTTTATAAAAAAAATTAGCATTGGTCAAAATTTCGACCAATACTAGAACCAATTTCCACCAATGCTTGGTCAGAATTTTGACCAATGGACTAAAAAATTGACGAGGATTCCATACTTTCCACCAATCCAATGGTTGAAATTTTGACCATTGGATTGGTGGAAAGTATGGCATCCTCATTGATTTTTTATTCCATTGGTCAAAATTTTGACCAAGCATTGGTGGAAGGATTAGTCAAAATTTTGACCATTATAAAAAAATGACGGTGATCCTCGCAATTTTAAGCCTAGGCTATAGTCGAAATTTTGACCTGTGTTTTGGTCAAAATTTTGACAAATAATAAATACGTCAAAAATTTGACAAAAAAAGAACGATGAAAGTTTTGGTCATAAATTTGACCAATTACTGTCAAAATTTCGACCAATTTTCCTCAAAATTTGAAGTCAAATTTACTAGTGTCATATTCATACCTTCCAACAATTGTTTGATCCATGCAATATTGGAGCAATTTGTAGTAGTAGAAACATACTCTACTTCTGTAGTAGACTAAGAGATGCATCCTTGTTTCTTTCTTATCCATGCGACAAGTCTGTTACCCATGAAGAATGCTCCTCCAGTTGTGCTCTTTTGGTCATCAATGTTTCCAACCCAATCAGCTTATGTATAGAATTGTAGCTCAAGTTTTCCTTCTCTTTTGTACCATAAGCCATAGTCCTCGGTGTTCTTCAGATATTTTAGAATTATTTTGACAGTAGTCATATGTGATTCTTTGGGATTATCAGAGAATCTTTCAACTATCCCCACTGCATGTGCTATATCTGGTCTAGTATGAACAACATACATCCGTTTTCCAATCATAGATCTATATAAGGTTTGGTTTACCTCATTGGATTTATCTTCTTTTGTCAACTTACATCTAGTAGCCATAGGTGTTCCAACTGGTTTGGAATATTCCATATTGAATATCTTCAACACTTCCTTGATGTATTTGGACAGAGTGATATAAATGCCTGCATCTTGTTGAAGAATTTGTAGACCAAGAAAGAATTTGATCTCCCTAAACATAGATATTTCAAATTCCTTACTCATTTCATTATCAAAGGATTTGCATAACAATTCATTTCCCCCAAAAATGATATCATCAACAAAAATTTCAGCAATCAGAATATTACCATCGGTATCTTCTTTCAAGTACAAATTTCTATTTTCAGTTGTTCTAACAAATTTTATGCTAATGAGCTATGAGTGAAGTCTTTCATACTAGGCTCTCGGTGCTTGTTTCAATCCATACAAGGATTTATGTAGTCTACATACCATGTTTCTCTTGTCTGGATCAAAAAACCCTTCTAGTTGTTCAATGTATACCTCTTCTTCAGGTATTCCATTTAGGAATGCAGATTTGACATCCATCTGGTATACCTTGAATCCTTTAAATACAACATAAGAAAGTAAGATTCTAAATCTTTCTAGTCTAGCAATGGGTGCAAAGGTTTCACCATAATCAATACCTTCTTATTGTGCATATCCATTGCATACTAACCTTGCTTTATTTCTTGTGACTTCTCCATTCTCATTCAGCTTGTTTCTGGATATCCATTTGGTACCGATGAAATTCTTTTCATCTAGTCTTGGTATTAGTGTCCATGTACTATTTTTCTCAATCTATTTTATTGCTTCATTCATAGCACTGACCCATTCTTCATTCTCAAGTGAATTGTTGACAAATTTAGGCTCAAAATCATAAAGTAAACATCTTGTGTTCAGTGAATTACTTCTTGTTCTTGTTCCAGCCTTCTTGTCTCCTATGATTTGATTCTGTGGATAATGTCTTCTGACATACTTGGAAATTTTTGGTTCAGCTCTTTGTTCACCATTTTGATTAGCTTCTTGACCTTCGTTCTCATGTTAATTGTTTGGAACATCATCTTGAGTATTATCCTGATTTTTGGTAATTGTAGCTTGATGCTCAGGTGCAATGTTTTGATGCTTGAGAGTGACACACTATTTCTTGGGTAGAGTGTCAGGTTTTATATAAATAAACCTATTGTAGTCCTCTGGTTCCTTTTTTCTTTCCTTATCATTCTTTTCTGCAAATTCATCTATTTTCACATTTTCACTTTCAATGATTTTGTTAGATGACTTGTTAAGACATTTATAAGCCTTGATTTTGGTTGAGTACCCTAGAAAGATATCTTCATCACTTTTGGAGTCAAGTTTTCCATTTCTATCATCCTTCAAAATATAACATTGACTACCAAAGATTCTGAAGTAACTTACATTGGGTGTATGACCATACCAAAGCTCATAGGGTGTCCTCTTTGTGTCTTTCAATTGTACTCCGTTTAATGTATAGACAATAGTATTGCCAAATTCCCTCCAAAAATTTTGAGTGATGCTTTTATCAATCATCAATGTTCTTTTATAGTCAATAATTGATCTGTTTCTCCTTTCAGCAATTCCATTTTGCTGTGGTGTCCTCAATGCAGAAACCTGTCTTTTAATTCCATGCTCATTGCAATAGCCAGTGAATTATTCTAAAGTAAATTCCCCTCCTTTATCTGACCTTAATCATTTCAATTTCTTTTCACTTTGTTTTTCTACCATTTCTTTATACCATTTAAACATCTTAAATGCTTCTGATTTATCTTTTAAAAACATGAATGTCATCATTCTAGAATAATCATAAAAAAGAGAATAAAATACCTATCTCCATAGTATCTCTTTGTCCTCATGGGTCCACATAGATCCGTATGGACTAATTCTATAATTGCATTAGATGTATGGGTTTTACTCTTGAAACTAGACTTTGTCATCTTACCTTTTTGATATGCTCAGGCTTAGTCATGCTCGGTTAGCCTCTGACATTCCTTTTGTTGCTTATATTTATCATGTTGTCAAAGTTCACATGACACAATCTTTTGTGCCACAACCATATGCCTTCGTTTCTAACCATTAAACAAGTGGTTTTAGTGTAATCAAGATAGAAAAGGTTACCTTTTGGCTATTCACCGGTACCAATCAACCTTCCTAATTCATTGTAGATCTTTTCCTTCTTATTTTCAAATGCTACTCTATGACCTAAATTTTTCAACTGAGAAACACTTAACAAATTGTAATTCAGGCCTTTTACCCAGTAACCATTTTCACATTTTATCAGGTTATTCAACATTATGGTTCCTTTACCTTCAACTAGACAAGGTGTATCATTTACCATTCTCACTGAACCACCATTATAGTATTCAAAATTCTCAAAATTTTGTGTATTACCGGTCATATGGTGAGTGCATCCACTATCTATGATCCAAACATCATTTTTACTAACTTTAGATATCAGTGTAGTTTCTACATACCTTTCTTCATCGTCATATGAATTATCCTTCATGGCTACAAATACCATCTCGATGTCTTCTTTTGATTCAGTGTTAGTGTCATTAACTTTGTTCTCAGCTAGGTAACAATCTTTCTTCCCTTTGTCCTTGTAGTCTCGGGTATATTTGTTGTCAGATTGTTAGTTGCTTTGGTAATCTCTATTATCACCTTTATCAAACTTCTTCTCATATGATCTATCATTTCCTTTGTCATCTTTTCTTCAGTTTGGAAATCTTGCAACAAAGTGTCCAACCTCTTTACAATTGAAACACACAAGTGGTAATTTACCTTTGCCTCTCTGCAATCTTCTAGCCATTAGTGCTTTAATCTCATCAAGTCCTTGATCCTCATTATCACTGTCACTATCATTTCTAATAGCATGTCTATGACTTGAGTTACTTATCTTTAAAGAATATTTAAATGCAGATTCTATAGATGGTAAGACACTATTATCAAAGTTGTTCATCTCAACTGATATCAGTCTACCAATCAGTCTATCTAGAGTAACTGTATTGTTTGCAACTGCTCTCATTTCTTGAATAGCAAAAACTCTAATAACATAAACATGCAGCAAGGTTCTTAAGATTTTACTTACCATTGTCTCCTCTTCAAGTACACCTCCAACTCCTTGGATAACATTTACTACCTCTTTGATTCTACAAATATACTGAGTAATGTTTTCTCCTTCTTTCATCCTTAGGTCATCAAACCTCCCTCTTAAGATTTTTGCCTTTTCTCTTAGTACATTTGCATCTCCTCCATGTAATAGCTTCAACTTATCCCACATTTGCTTTGTAGAGGTGCAGGTTTTGACATCTTCAAACTCAACATCGGAGAGTGATGATGAAAATTCTATCATTATGCAGTTATGCTCATGCTTAACTCTTAATTTCTCAAGAGTGTGAGATCCTATAGGAAACACATATTCAGTATCTAAGTATTGAACAATATCATTTCCAATACCTGATAGGTGGAGTCTTATTCTAGTTTTCCATGATGCAAAGTTGTCTTTATTCAACTTGGGCACATCTCGTCTGTTCATCTTGTGATCTTTTGCTTGAGCTGTTAAACTCCCTTTCTAAGAACACAAGCTCTGATACCAATTGTTAATAATAAATGAGAGGGGCGGGGGGGGGGGGGGGGGGGGGNGGTGAATTAGTGGCTAAAAAAAGATTCCAATAATCAACCCTTAAAACTTAGTACAAAAATATTAAGACTCTAGTTATCTTGAGTCCTGTAAGATTAATGCCTTCAAATACTATTATCAAATTACTACTACTCGGAATGCTTTGTAAAACCTTCTACTGTATGTTTACTAAATAATAGTCTATTAATTTACCGAAAGACAATAAATTATCTATGTATACTGATCAATCCAGTTAAGTTATGTGTAATGTAAAATACTAAAGTAATGACTCATAAACACATTGGCACATGAATTTTTAACATGGAAACCCTTTTAAGGGAAACACCACTTGGGTTCGGTAACCCAAAATTTTCACTCTTCTGAAGTGAGCTCGGTGAAGAGAAAACCCTATTAAAGGTTACAAACACATTGTTAGGTGTGACCTTGTAGGAGGATTTAAAATTTTAGTCTGTCACTTGATATCGGGAATCTCTATGCTACCTTCCTTGATCAAACACTCACTGGGCCTATCAATAGGTATCTGGCATATCATGCTATCTTGATGATAAATTTTTTTGATACTCCTTTGGATGTATCTCAATATAGAAAGGATCTTTAAATCCTGCTAGGTTAAGAGACTTTCTAAATCAATGGTTAAACTGAAACAATATGACCTGTTCACATATACAACTTATACTTGCAGATTTTCAGATCTATTGCAATCTCATAAAACTATTCTTATCAATATGTCTTGGTTTATACCTTTTCTCTACTTTGATTCTGCTCGGTGATGCTGTGCTCTATTGTTCGGTGTCCATAGGAAACTTTAGCTCTTTCCTTAGCTTGATTGATCAGGACTGTATGAAGTTTCTCTTCATCAGTTTCTCTTTAGTATCCTCTTTTTATTTATTCACTCACACAATTCATAATGAATTGAGTTATCTCTTTATAGACATGATATCACCGTTATTAGGTTTTTGATTTTCTTGATCTTGGTGTGATCCACAATTCCCGACAATTAGATTTAAAGAAAAACTCATGTTTTATCTCACATAGATCTTCTTGACAACTGGACAAAACAAATTTAAATCCTTTACTTATCTCTGGCTTTATCTTGTCGATGATAAAAAAGATAACTACCAGTTAAGTCCATATTTATCTCTACCAGTTAGATATTTTGTCATTTCTGAACTCAAGTTAATTTTGGTGTTTAACTCTTTGATAGATTCAGTCAACACTCTAGTTCTCCATCGGTTTACACTATGTTTCTGGCTGTCGGTTATGCTTGTGATTCTGCTCGTCAGTAATTATCATCAGTGTTCTTTGTTGGGCATCACTATGACTTGACTGTCGGTGATCTCTGTCCATCGGGTTCCACTGACCGTCATTGTTTGAAGTCACATAGTGAATACTTGTCTTTTATGCATTACTGAAAGCATAATCTTTATCTCTCTAATTCTATGAAGTCTTTGACACTTTGATCATAATTGATTAGATTATATCAAGTTGACATCAATGATAGTACAATCCATTAACTGATTTAATGTCTTGCATTATCCTTCTGCATTTCGACAATCAACTTAACATCTTCAAACATTCAATCAGTTACATGCCATCATATAGATCATGGATGTAGAGGTGAGATTGAGAATAAGAAGAAAAATAGAAGCATGTCTACATGTGTAGCAGAGATTGAGCTTGACTTGGATCTGTATTAGCAAAGGAAGTGCTATTTTTGCAGATCATTTACTTGTTGATTCCTAACAGCTTCATCAAGCTAAATCCCTTAACTGGGTAGATCCAAGCAAGTATAAATTGTAAATCCTTTAACAAGGTGACTCTTTAATTAGGGTTTAAAATCCTTTAACCAGGTCACTCCTAACAAGGTAAAGCTCCTAACAGGGCTAGAGTTAAATCCCTTGATCATGTGACTCCTAATAGGGTCTTTCTCTTAACTAGTCATTATTGTAAGATTTTAGCAAGGCTAAGCTCTTAACCAAACGCACTTTAGAAGAGTGCAGATTTTAGTGAGTTCCATCCCCACACATGGTTTTTACCAGTTGGGTTTCTATGAGAAAACATTTGGTATTATTGTGTTTCATGATTATGTATGTTTTTCTTAATGTTTAAGTTTTTTAGGAAATGACTGTTTATTGATGCAAGTGGTTGAATGGTTAATGAAAAGTTCAAATTATTAGATTAATAATTCAGCCCCCCTCTCAGTAATATTGGACCTGACACTACTAAAAATTTATATAAGAGCCTTGGTCCTCTTTTTCATAAGCCTAACAACTTGAGGAAAAGATCAAATGATGAGGAAGGAACCTCCCAAGTTTTCTAACGACAACTGAACCACCTCACAATAGGCATATAATAATCATGCTCAAGGCCTTTCTTAGGAATGGCTCATTCAATCTAAGAACTACTTTTCCCATTATGGGGTGCATTTAACTTTTCAATCTAGGGACGTATACTTGAAATGGTTGGCACGATATGTGCACTAGGTTCCTTAAGGAGTCATTTTGCTTATGCTGCAGGAAGGTAAAAATGCATAAAAGAAACCTACACTAGTGCTGCAGGAAAAGAATACATTTATCTTCTTACTGGAATGAATGCTATAAATTTCAAATCTACTGAAACCTATGATTTCAACCTAAAACATCCATTATAACTATTCTTGCAGATGCTGCAGGAACACTCAAAAGTTGCGATGCTGCAGGAAGAAATTGTAACTTCTATCTGAAATACTAGAAATGCTGGAAATGCTAGAAATAAAATCTATTCTGTTCTAACCTATTCCACCTCCCAAGTGGGCCCCCTTGGTTGGTTTCTGCTAAACTATGAACACATAATATAAATTAAGAACTATTTCATTGCATTTCAAAAACTCATTACATAGAAACAATACGTGGAACTTGAAATAGATTGTTGTATATCAATTTTCTTCCAAAAATTTTTGTCTCTATTTAGTTCTAGCTAACCTCAAACTATTGGTCCAATCCCTATATATAGAGGATCAAACATTTATTACAAAAATAGAAAAGAAACTATCTTGCTGAAAACATGCCGGAGAAGATGGAAAGGCAACAGCCTGCGGCATGGGTAGTAAAGCTCGGGTGACCAATTCAATGTAATGAAGTGCAGAGGGAATATAGGAACACTACATCCCCGCGTCCTAGAATAATGGCTCCATTGTAGTAGCCATGTTTCCTGGTGCTGTAATGATCACTCCGCTGTAGCTGGTCCTCAATAGTCCTCCTTGAATGCCGTCGACCACTCTCCAGCCACTTTCTCTCCTGTTAAGTTAGTTATGATATAGAACTATTCATGCAACAAGCTTAATCAAGTTAAATATCCAGATATTAGAACATAGATTCTGATGGTTTTATGAAATACTACACTATATGTATAATATTAGCAAAATATGTCACAAACATCTACCCATAGTTCATCAGTTCTTTCTGGACTTTATCACAAGTTTTTGACTGGTTAGACTCTCAAATGTTTTGACAAAAACTAGAACAGAGTATTAAAATTATACAAAACAAAGGCAATAATTTAGCCTTATCATCTGCCCCTTGGTTAATCAAATGCTTGTCCTCAAGCATTGCACCTTCTGGTAGTTGACCTATAGTCACCAAATTTAGTTCTTCCCCTCCTCTAGCTCTTACAGGAGTAGTAGAATCCCCTTGTTCTTTCCCAAACTTCCCTTCTGTGATCTTCCTACATCCTATCAAGTTTGGTAGCATTGATATCATACAAGGGCCAAAGGAGCATGGGAGGCCGCATTGTGAGTGGACACCAGAGCTCCTACCTGATTTTCCTACCCAGCGCTATGTACTTTGGTGCCCGATGTATAGCTGCTTCAAGGTTAATGGGGCTATGTGGTTCTGATCTTTTAAATACCTCTGATAATCTACCCCATCTACTTCTGGCACCGGTTAAGGCTCTTTGGAAGATAAAGTAGGACATGCTGTCATATTCTGCATAAACATTTGCTCTGAGTTTAAAAACTTTATCTCTAATCTCCTTTTTAACATTCCCATATGTCAGTCTGAACCAATCCCTCAGGAATACTTTTGGTTGACTGCTTTGTGCTCTTAATGGTAGGGGTTCTGTCTTCTCAAGATCTCTATAATTCCCCAACTGACTATCATAGTTGGCCTCATTGTGCATCCATGACATCAGAGCCCTTAGGTGTATATCCCCTATGTAAGGTAGGGGATTCCATTTAGTCTCTTTAGGGATGATGAAATTATGGACATACAACTCACAGAGTAGGTTTTGTTTCCAAGATGGAAGTGTTTGGTATAACCCATAGAATTCCTGGGCTGATTTGAAATCTACATTTATATCCTTGAGGGTCATCATCAATTGAAATATAAGGAATTGTTCTTTGAGATAGATAGTATAGACCCTAGGTGGAGGTCTACAAGTAATCACCTAGTCAGTTAGTTTAAGAGCATGGTCCATTCTCTGTTTCTGTCTTGCCAATTGATCTTTCAATTCTGCAATTTCCTTTTCCTGTTTTTTTATTACTTTCTGCAATTTATTTTTCTCTTCTCCATGCAGAGTGGTGGTAAGCACATATTTATTATATAACTGAAAAAGAAGCATTTGTAGAGTAATCAGACCATTATTTTCATCTTGGTTATTCTTCTTTCTTTGTTCTTTCCATAACTGCTCTAAGAATTTTATTAACCAAGTTTGCTTATAAGAAACTAAAGCATTTCTTGAGCAAGGTATCTAGTGAGTTGTAGGGATTTCTTCTTCACGCATTGGAACATCCTAATGGCTGACTCCTGGGTCATTTTGACATATATTTGGCTCATCTTCACACTCCTCTTCTAGATTTTGAGGAATGTCAGGAATCTCAGACTGACTGGGAGAATCATCAGGAACAATATGGATAAGAGTTTCCTCCTCACATTGTTTGGGGGAAGAGGGATGTCTTTTGGTGGGAACTTTAGGAATCTACCCTCTCATCCTAGGGCTTCTTCTTATAGGGGTTTCCTCAACTTCTACAACCTTTTTCTTACTAACCCTTTTTGTTGTCTCTGCTGCAGGAGTAGTGGCTGTAGGAACTGACTTCATTCTCTTCTTTCTTGAGACTTGAGGGTTTTGTGGTTCAGCTGCAGGAACCGAAGTTTCTCCTACTATCTTCTATTTTCCTTTGGTTCAGGCGGTAGTAGGTATATTTCTCATGTGAGCGGTTAAAGGCACATTTTATTGTAAATTTTTAGTTTCTGCCCCTTGGTTATTTTTGTCGGCAACTGAATCAGGGGAGATTGCATTATCTTGATTATCTTGCACATTAGGGGCAATTTGAGGCTGAAGGGTTTTATGATGGATGAAATTTTTCCATGTCATAGGGGAGGCATCCCTAAGAGATCTTTCTATGAGTAACTTAATCAGGGCATGGTTGGTAACAGAGTTGTCTTTCCCTTTTTGGGTTTCTTCGGCACTAATACACAACATATTAAACATAAAATTGGGTGCATTCATTGGGATATTATGTCGTACATATTTAAGCAGCTGAAAATGATGCACATGTAAATTAGAGAGTCACCCTTCATAGGTGAAATACCTTATAATGTACGTATCCAACTCCTGGTATGGTGGAGGAATGGACATCCTTTTGCATCCCTGCTTAGTGATTTCCAATGGAGGGTCTCCTGGTAGGGTGAATTGAGCCCTAGCTGACCTGGCATCATGGGCATTGGGATAATGTTCCCCTACTACTGGTAAACCGGTCACTTCCACTATTTTCTCCTCTATTGCAACAACTGGCAACCCCCATACCGTTGCGTGGCCCTCATCAAATGTGTTCGAAAATTCTGCTGCTGCTTCATCATCAAACTCTGTCAATTTTAAGAAATACCCCAGCCATCCACATGAATTAAATCTTCTTACGGCCTCTACATCGGCTAGTAAAATATTATGAACCACTGGTTCATGCCACTATAATTGGCCCCCCATTTTACCAAATTGAACCTCTGCTCTGTTCTTGATAATTACCTTCTTTGTTTTGAATTTCAGACTAATTCACGTAAACCCACAGACCCTCTTTCACATTCTTCTAGTATTCTTGATGTGAACAATAATAATGTACTTTTAATAGAATGAATCATAGATATTCATGCGAGCGAGATTTATGTCATGGTTTTAATACTGGGTCACATCTAGTCTGACAGTTAGGGGTTTATTCGGAATAAAGGCACGACATTTGACACTTGTGTGATGAGACAGCTGGATTTTAATTAAGACAATGGCAAAGTATAGATTTGGGGATCTTTTAATGAGTAAATAGAAATGACACTTTTTAGAAATTGACACACTTCCCTGCCCCCTACAAAATATGGACAAGTGTCCTCACTTGTCTGACTTGGTAGAAGGTACAAAACTGGATTAAGGCGGCAACAATACATTTATTGCAGTATTCGATATAACCAACTAAATCTATGCACTAAAAATGGAAATAAATTTGAAAATCTCGTACCTGTTAATTGATCATCGCACATGGTAGGAAATATTGGCGAGAGTGGAATTATGGCGTCAGTAGTTGGCATGCGTCAACGCACTATCTCTTTATTGAAAGCATGGAAACATGATGACATGGAAGGTGGGTGGATGAAAGATTAGGAAATGAAATGGGGTCAAAAAGAAGAATATAGAAAGTGAATGGAGAATTTGAACTTTATGTAAACATAAATTTTTTATTATGGTCATGCGTCGAAGGAATTCTTATTGAAGTTCTGTAGGAAGAAGGTTGATACCCTCTGTTGCAGGAAGTGTTACCTGCTGATCCATTAAAACTGGTTGGTTGAACTGCTGAAGGAAGTCTTCTTTCGTCTGTGGCTGGTGGTACAACTTTAGTCTATGGCCATTGATGAGTAGCTTGAAGTGGACAGGGTCGATTGTTGTCAACTGGACTACTCCATTTTTAAATACATGGCTTATTTCATATGGACCCAGCCATCATGTTTGCAGCTTGCCTGGTATCTCCTGGAATCTGGAATCATATAACAATGCCCAATCCCCAACTTTGAATTGCTTATTTTTGATATGGGAGTCATGCCACTGTTTTCTTTGCTTTTGGACAATTTTTGTGTGCTGCAGGGTAGACTTGCACATTTCATCCAAAGAGTTGAGATGCAACAATCGCTCTTTCTGTGCTGCAGGAAGATCAATGTTTAACTCCAACGCTGTTCTTAATGTTTTGTGTTCAAACTCAATCGGTAGCATTGCTATTTTTCCATATAATAGTTCAAATAGACTGAAACCTGTGGTGGTCTTCCATGTTGTTCTATATGCCCACATGGCTTATGATAGTCTGCTGCTCCAGTCTCAACGATGCAAATGAACTATCTTTGTTAAAACTGCTTCTATTTCACGATTTGTAACTTCTACTTGTCCATTGGCTTGAGGGTGATAGGGGCTTGATTTCCAATGTTTGATATTATATTCCTTCATGAGCTCTGTTATCAGATTGGATGTGAATTATGTACCCTGATTAGTAAAAAGCTCTCTTGGCATGCCATATCTTGTAAAAATTTCTTCATACAGAAATTTAGCGACTTTATTATCTCTTGCATGCTTCATTTCTCTGACTTTGACCCATTTGGTCAGGTAATCTGTGCATACTAGAATGTATTACTTCCCATTGGATGGAGGATCTATTGGACCATTAAAGTCCATGCCCCATTTATCAAATGGTGTTACACCACCTGTGGGTTTAAGGGCATTTCATCTGATCTTGTTGGTCAACCCATTCTCTGGCATTTGTCACACTTTCTTGTATAGCTTGCTGCATCTTTGTGAAGTGTAGGCCAATAGTAGCCAGTTATTAAAATATTTTGTACTATTCATTTGGCTGCAAAGTTCCCTCCACATGGTTCATTGTGACATGCATGAAGAATGTCATATGTCTCATCTTCTCTCACACATCTTCTCATGACTTGGTCAGGTCCAGTGTAAAATAATATGCTATCAATCCAAGAGAAATGGAAGCTTTTCTCCACAAGTAGCTTCTTTTCCTTATAAGAAAAATGTGTTGGCATTTTATTAGCTGCTAGGTAGTTAGCTATATCTGCATACCATGGATTCTGGACATCAATATGAAACAAATGTTCATCTGGAAATGCATCATCTATCAAAGTAGTATCTTCTTCAGCATGATGAAGTCTGGATAGATTATCTGTCACCATGTTTTCTCTCCCTGGCTTGTCAATGATTGTTATATCAAATTCTTGCAAAAGAAGGAGCCATCTTGCTAACCTGCCTATTATGGTAGGTTTGTTCATGAGACACTTAATTGCTGCATGGTCAGTATGAACATATATAGGATAACCAGTCACATAATGGCAGAATTTGTTTAGAGCATAAACTACTGCTAACAATTCTTTCTCAGTCACTGTATAGTTTAACTCTGGTCCATGTAGACTCTTAATGATATAATAGATTGCATTTTGAAGGTTTTTAGTCTTCTGTCCTAAGACAACACCTAAAACATAGTCTGAAGCATCTGTATGTATGTGAAATGGCAATGTCCAGTTAGGACCCCTAAGTACTGGTGCAGTTGTAAAAAGTGACTTGAGCTATAGGAAGGACTCATCACATTCTTTTATCCAAGAAAATTCAGCTTCTTTGGTAAGTAAGTTGTATAGAGGACTAGCTATTTGACTAAAGTTCTAGATAAACCTCCTATAATAGCCAGCGTGAACTAGGAAAGATCAGACTTTTTTTTGCTTAGTAGGAATAGGGAGTGTGAGAATTACCTCTATCTTTGCAGGGTCTACCTGGATTCCAGCTTTGGAGATAAAATGTCCCAACACCACTCCTTCCTACATCATCAGAAAGTAATTTTCACGGTTGAGAGATAGGATCTGTTCCTCGCATTTGATTAGTACTTTCTCCAAGTTCTTTAGTGCTTCCTCAAATGTTACACCAAATGTAGTGAAGTTGTCCATGTAGATTTCCATGCAATCATGGGATATATCAGCAAAAATGCTGATCATAGCTCTCTGAAAGGTAGTAGGGGCATTACATAATCCAAATGGTAGTACTGAATAGGAATATGTGCCCCAAGGACATGTGAACATGGTCTTTTATTGATCTTCAGTGGAAATGCTTATCTGATTGTAACTACTGTATCCATCAAGAAAGGAGAAATATTTCTTTCTAGCCAAATTATCCAAGACCTGGTCAATAAAATGCGAAGGGAAGTGGTCCTTCTTTGTAGCATTATTTAATTCTCTATAATCCACACATATCTACCACTTACCTCCTTTCTTAGGTACAATTACCGATGGTGATACCCACTTGCTGTCAGAGATTGGGTAGATGAATCCAGCATCCAACAACTTCTGCAACTCTATTTTAACTATTTCTCTTAGTGTTGGATTTATCCTCCTATGTGGTTGACAAGGTGGAAAAATTCCATCATTGATGTAGATTCTATGGGTGTAGAGTTTTGGGTTTAGTCCCTCCATATCTCCATAATCCCATGCAAAGGCTTTTTCATGTTGACTAAGGAGCTTTGTTAACAATACCAAATATGATTGGGACAACTTGTTGTTTACATGGAGGCTTCATCTAGAGGATAGTTCTACTATTGTTGTTAGCTCTACCATTAACACTTCAGGCACCGGACTTCTAACTATTTGATTTGCCAGTAATTGATTAATCATTTCAGGGTTTGCTGGAGGCATACAATCCTCATAGGTACATAGTTGTAAGATAGAACTTTCTGAAACATCTTTAGCTACAACACATTCATTGGTTAGAATTCTCTGTATCACATCATCTTCCTCTTGCATCTTTAGAAAATATTTCTTATGCAACATCATGAGCTGGGCTACTAAATTAAGCTCCTCCTCCTCGTCTCCTAAGTCTGGCCAAATAGGTTCTCCCAAGTCTGGCTGGGGTTGGGAAGGAGGATATAGGGCTAGCTTCCTTATGGCTTGTCCATTTGAAATTGTCATACTGCCTGCTCTGCAATTAATTTTGGCATTAGTGGTGGCTAACCAAGGTCTTCCCAAGATTATAGGATAGCCAACAAAGTTTACTTTAGGTGATAGGATGAGAAAATCAGTAGGATACTCCCATGAATCTAAGGTTACTATCACATCTTCTATGAGGCCCTCTGGAGTAACAGTTGAACTATCAGCAAGTTGTAACACTGTGGCTGTTGTTCTTAAGCCTTCTATGCTTAGCTTATGCATTGTATCTTTAGTCATAACATTTATTGTTGCTCCCAAATAAACTAGAGCATTTTTCACAGTCTGTCCATTTATTACCAGGTCGACTACTGGACTGCCATGATCTGAATACTTGGGTATTACCACCTTTCCTAACATGATATCTACTAATTGACCTACAACATGTACTATCTGAGGGTCTTTCTTCTTCCACCCTGGCTTCTTAAGGCATAATTCCTTAATAGCCTTTCCATAAACAGGTATATCTTTGATAGCTTGGAACAGTGGGATTTTAATATTCATATTTTTTAGCTGCTCAATAATATCAAATGTTTCTTCCTCTTGGGGTATAGGTTTTTCTTTGTTTAGCCTCTATGGAAAGGGTTGATTTGAAGTGTGGATATTATTTCTATTGGGTATATCAGTAGGCTGGCTGGTATTTGGCAATGTGGCTTTTGGAAGCAGCGCTACAGGAGTGTCTGCAACTTCCATAATTATAGGATATTCAGGTGTGGGCAGGGTGGTACTAGACCTCAAATGAATATCAGCTATTTCTACTGAATAAGTAGGGCACTGCTAAGTGTCAGTAGTGTATGCTTGTTGCTGCTGCTATTTGTTGTTAGGATTTGGCGGTGGTTGAGCAGGCAATTGGGTTGGCTTTGGATTAGCATTAGTTGCTACATGAGGTGGCATTATTGTAGGTGGTTGCACTGGAGGTGGTAATTGTGGACTGCCAAAATTTTGGTTAGGCCATGGTGGAGGCCCCCTCCATTGGTTATTTTTCTACCAATTTCCTTGCGGTGGTTGCCATTGATTCTACTGATTTGGCCACTAATTATTTTGCTAGTTTTTCCATTGGTTGTTTTTCTGATTAGGCCACTGATTATTTTGCTGGTTAGGCCATTGGGTATTTTTTTGGTAAGGCCATTGGGTATTTTTCTGGTTTTGCCACTGAGGTTGAGAGTTTTGAGAAGTGTTCTGATAATTTTGGTTTTGCCACTGATTATTGTTAAAATTTGAAAACTGTAGAGGATCTTGTGGCATACCTTGTTGTGAAGCCCATGGTAGACGTTGAGCAATGAAGAACACTTGATCATTATCTCCTTCTATCTTCACATATTCAGTTGGTAAATGTTGGTTTTCCAGATTGGCTACCAGCTTACATCCACAATCTTGCTTCTATTTGCGGCAGTGTGGACAATACTTAGCCAATTGTGATTCAACTTCTACATGCTTCTTCTTGGTAGTCATTGTGTCAAGATGTGTAGCTACATCATTTATAATATCCTACTTGAAATCCACAAGTAAATTAGATATCTCTAGCTTTGAAATTCTTGAGCCAATCCCTTTTGTGATTGTGGACCGGTATCCTCTGCCTTTCTTCACAGTTGACCTTGAGTAGTTTTGACAGATTTTCTTGAGGTCATCCCAAGAGGATTGGGATATGTCTCCACCAGCCATCAAGTCTAATGCCTCCAGACAGTTGTCATTTACCCCTCTTAAGAAGAATAATTTCTGTGAATCCTCTGCCAGTACATGCTGGGGATTCTTCTGCATTGTGTACAAAAAATGTGAAACATAGTCCTCCAATGTTTCATCTTCCTTTTGAGACATCCTAAAGATGTCATCTCCTTTTGGGTCAATGCCTTTGCAATAATATTTATATTTCTGTAGAAACAATGTCTGCATCTCATCCCAGGTACCTGCTGTATTGGCTCCTAAGCCCACGAACCATCGTAATGCTGACTCTTTCAGTGTTGCAGGAAACAACTTGAGCTTATGAGCATCAATATTGTAGTCGAAACTTTGACACAGTATGTCAAACTCAAACAAGAAAGTGTCAGGATCCTCAGTTATAAGTCCATAAAACTTCAGAAGAGCAGCTGTGGGTATATTCTTGAAATTAGCATTGTTTATAAGGCTTGGGAGAGGAAATGGGAAAGTAGGATGTGCCATTACTAGAGGTATTTGATTGTGGGGTTGCTGTTGGAAAGGAGCATTGGCTACTGGATTGTTAACATTAGGTGGATTTGGGCCAGAATTATCTAGGAAGCTGGCCAAGATTTCTGCAAAAGGTCAGAAGCCACTTACATCAAATGGTTCTGCTCTACAGGAAGATGCTGCAGGAAAGTCAGGGCTTGCATCCTCAAAGGGTAACTTAACTTCTTCAACTTCCTTGTTCAAATTAGTAGGCTTTGCTGGGAGAAATCTACCATATTCATCTTGTCACCTTTTTCTTCGATGCATGCAATTGAATTCTTCATGCTTGTGAAGCAATTTTTAGAGAGACAAATCTAAACACTAATCTAGGAATGAAAAAATGACTCAAAAATGTTCCTAGCTTGACACCATCCCCGGCAACGGCACCAAAAATGAACCGCCTCACAATAGGTGTATAATAATCATTCTCAAGGCCTTTCTTAGGAATGGTTCATTCAATCTAAGGACTAATTTTCCCATTATGAGGTGCATTTAACTTATCAACCCAGGGACATATACTTGAAATGGTCGGCATAATATGTGCACTAGGTTCCTTAAGGAGTCATTCTGCTTATGCTGCAGGAAGGTAAAATGCATAAAATAAACCTACACTAGTGCTGCAAGAAAAGAATAAATTTATCTTCTTACTGGAATGAATGCTATAAATTGCAACTCTACTGAAACCTATGATTTCAACCTAAAACATCCATTATAACTATTCTTGCAGATGCTAGAGGAACACTCAAAAGTTGCGATGCTGCAGGAAGAAATTGTAACTTCTATCTGAAATACTAGAAATGCTAGAAATAAAATCTCTTCTATTCTAACCTATTCCACCTCCCAAGTGGGCCCCCTTGGTTGGTTTCTACTAAACTATGAACACAAAATGTAAACCAAGAACTATTTCATTGCATTTCAAAAACTCATTACATAGAAACAATACATGGAACTTGAAATAGATTGCTGTATATCAATTTTCTTCCAAAAACTTCTGTCTCTATTTTGTTCTAGCTAACCCCAAACTATCGGTCCAATCCCTATATATAGAGGATCAAACATTTATTACAAAAATAGAAAAGAAACTATCTTTCTAAAAACATGCCGGAGAAGAAGATGGAAAGGCAACAGCCCGCGGCGTGGGTAGTAAAGCTCGGGTGACCAATTCAATG
Source organism: Thuja plicata (assembly GCA_018584345.1). Lineage (NCBI taxonomy): Eukaryota > Viridiplantae > Streptophyta > Pinopsida > Cupressales > Cupressaceae > Thuja > Thuja plicata. Next base: position 2,650,216 of record MU223317.1, on the reverse strand, counting down.
TAATGAAGTGTAGAGGGAATATAGGCACACTACATCCCCGCATCCTGGAATAATGGCTCCATTGTAGCAGCCATGTTTCCTGGTGCTGTAATGATCACTCTGCCGTAGCTGGTCCTCAACAGTCCTCCTTGAATGCTGTGAATGCTGTTGACCACTCTCCAACTGCTTTCTCTCCTGTCAAGTTAGTTATGATACAGAAATATTCATGCAACAAGCTTAATCAAATTAAATTTCTAGATATTAGAACATAGATTCTGATGGTTTTATGAAATACTACACTATATGTATAATATTATAAAAATATGTCACAAACATCTACCCATAGTTCATCAATTCTTTCTGGACTTTATCACAATTTTTTGACTGGTTAGACTCTCAAATGTTTTGACAAAAACTAGAACAAAGTATTAAAATTATACAAAACAAAGGCAATAATTTAGCCTTATCAACAACTACCTAGTATGATGTGATAGATTGAAGTTATACCTAAAGGGTATGGGAAAAATAGTGGATACATGCCAAAGACATGTATATCACCCCTATTGGAAATCTCACTATAGATGAATTGAAGGAACAACATGAAGATACTCAAGCACATGAATCTATTTTAAGTACCCCATCTGATGTTGAATATGTTGATGTTTGTGAACTAGAGATTGTCTATGATGTTTGGGAAAAGTTGAAACTTATCTATGGTGGAGATATTCATGTGATGAAAGATAAGGAAGAAAGTCTTAGAGGAAAATATGATGACATGAAAATGGTAGAAGGAGAGAATATTTCAAAATATGTCCTAAGAATAAAAGAAGTGGTTAGTGCTATTGAAGGTGTTGGTGGAATTATTGAGAAAGATACTGTAGTAAGTAAAATGTTAAGAAATTTATTGCCTACTTATGCCACTAGCATGTATGCTATAAATAAAATGAGACCATTTGGTAATGTTACTATAGATGGATTGATCGGTAAGCTTACTGCATTTGAGTTAAATAACTATGGTAACAATATTCTAAGAGGTGAAGCTGATTTCAAAGCATCAATATCTAATGTATCGGTACAGAAAGGTAAGGAAAAAAGTCATGATAATGATCACATGTCAAGTTATGCCAAGGAATTTGAAGCTATCTTGGAAGAAGAAAGGAAACAAGGAGAGCTTGAAGCTCTATTAGCAAAGATATTTCCTAGAGGGATTAGTATGTACAAAGGTAAAATTCCACTGAAATGTTTCTCTTGTAATAATTTTGGACATATTGCTGCTAGATGTCCTTATGGTGGAAAAAGGATAAGTTCAGAAGATTTAAGGGAAAAGAGAAGAAACAATGCTTTGTTGCAGTGAATGAAGGTGTTACTGATGAAGAATCAAGAGATAATGAAGAAGAAGAGTTTATGTTTTTTGCAGTCAAAGAAGATCCATCTAACGGAGAAAAGACATTGGTTTCTCATATAAGATATAATGATGCATGAATTATAGAAAGAGGGTGATAACATCACATGGCCAATGAAAAGAGTAAGTTTATAAAACTTGATGAGTTTTGTGGTGGTGTGGTAAGGTTTGGTAATAGTACACCTTGTTTTGTTAAAGGTAAAGGCACTATTTCTTAAAATGGAAAGAGTATTACTAATGATGTTTATTATGTGGATGGTCTAACACATAATCTATTGAGTGTGGGTCAGTTCAATGATAAAGGTTATAGATTGGAATTGAAAGGAGGAGTATACATAATTATTGGAAGCTCCAGTGATGAGATTGCTACTAGTAGGTAGACTAGAATTAATTTATTCCATATGAATACTATTGTGAATAATTTTTTGGTTGTAAAGGTTGAATATTTTTCGTAATGGGATAGAAGGTTTTGTCATGTAAACTTTGATAGTTTGATAAAAGTGAGTAAGACTAATGTAGTTAAAGGTTTTCCTCAATTAGTTAAACCAGACAACATGATGTGCAAAGAGTATTAGATGGGTAAGTTAACTAGTTCTACTTTCAAGTGCAAGTCTTTTTCATCTGAAATGACACTTGATTTGGTGCATATTGATCTTTTTGGGCCTATAAGATAGACGAGTTATCAAGGTGAAAGATATTTCATACCATTTACTGATGAATATCCTAGAATGATGCGGGTGACTTTCTTGAAGGATAAGTACAATAAATTTCATAATTCAAAGCATTTAGAGGATTGTTTGAGAAGAAATCATGTAAGAGTTTGAAATGTTTAGGATATGATAGAGGTGGTGAGTTTACTTCTACAAAATTTTTTAAGTATTGTGAAGACAATGGAATCAATAGACAAATGTCTTCACCAAGGACTCCACAATAGAACACTTTTGCAGAGAGAAAGAACATAACCTAGTGGATGCTGCAAGGAATATGTTGATTAAAGGAGATGTATTGAATATGTATTGGAGAGAAGCAATCAATACTGTTGTTTATACAATGATCCATGTGCAAGTAATGAAAGGAACGTATAAGACACCCTATGAGCTATGGCATGGTCACTTACCTAGTGTTAAGTATTTCAAAGTCTTTGGTAGTAGATGCTACATAAAGAGAGATGATGACACTGGAAATTTTGATCCTAAGAGTGATAAAGGTATCTTTTTGGGCTATTCTACTAAGAGTAAAGAATACAAGATGATTGAAAGTGAAAATGTAAAGGTAGATAAATACCCTAAAAAATCTGGTGATTCAAGTAAGAAAGTGACTGAGGATGATCAAGAGACTGTATATATTGAATCAGAAGTGTATGTACCAAAATATCAAAATAATGAGAGAGAAGTGATTCAATCAGTAGAAGAAGAAGATCCTAGACCTGAATCAGTGATACCTAGACATGTAAAGATGAATCATTTAGTTGATCAGAGATAGGTGATAAGAATGCAAGTATTCAAACAAGAAGAAATATTAAAGAGAGTACTTGTTGAATTTCCAATTATGAGCCTAAGACAGTAAAGGAATCAATCAAGGATGAAGATTGGGTAAAAGATATGGAAGAAGAACTTGATTTGATTGAGAAGAGTGATACATTCACACTTGTTCCTAGACCCAAAGATAAAAAAATGATTGGTACAAAGTGGGTTTTTAGGAATACACTGAATGAAGATGGAGATATAATCAGAAACAAGGAAAGGATTGTGTGTAAGGGACATACACAAGAATAAGGACTAGATTATGGAGAGACTTTTGGTCTAGTAGTAAGACTTGAAGGGGTAGGAATTCTACTTTGTTATGCTACTTACAATAAGTTCAAATTATTTTAAATGGATGTCAAATCAGCCTTCTTTAATGGAATTCTTGAAGAATAAGTCTACATAGAAAAACCAAATGGTTTTGCATTGAAAAAAGAGAAGCACATGGTTTGCATGCTACAAAAGGCATTAGATGGACTGAAAAAATATCTAAGAGCATGGTGTGAAAGGATATATTCCTATCTTATTCAAATTTTTTTTGATAGAACAAGTGATGATTGTAATGTATATCTTAAAGTTGAAGGAGGTAAGTTGTTGTTAGCTGAATTTTTTATTGATGACATAAAATTTGGAGGTAATGATGAGATGAGTCTAGCTTTTTCTGAAGAGACAAAGAAGGAATTTGAGATGTCAATGATTGGGGAGATCCAATTCACCAAAACACCACCTATGGATACTTTTGAGTATCTTAGAGGTAAGATAGGGGTTATGCCCCTATGTGAACAAAACTAAGATGTTATAGGTGCTTCAATCCAGTGAAGTTATAGCCATATATTTCATTGTGGATTGATGATAAGGGGACAAATCCTTAGGGGTAGCAATAAGACAATTATAGGAGATGATGTATTGGTTTTATTGCATCTTCGGAATTGTTGTCAAAGAGGGAGAAGAGAAGATAAGAGTAAAGGTTGGGGAGATGACTTAGAGAGAATTTGAGATCAAGATCGGAGAATAGAAAAGATGTATTAGCTAAGGGGGAGCATAGAGAAACTAGATGATTACTTGGTATTGTTGGTGTTTCCATCAATGCGAAAGGGGGAGATTGTTGGCATAAATTATGTAGTGTATGGGTTTTATGCTGAACTGATGGTAGGTTGATCAGTTATGATGTTATCATTGATATCAACTTAGTGCTTTTTGGTTGACTGTGTACCTACTATACTGATGTATGTTCAAGAGATTGAATTCTAATTTATAGAGAGAATTAATGGAGTGTGCGATCATACAAGAAGAATGAGTGATTTCTCTAGATGTTATATCTATGACCAAAAATATTTATCTTATGTATTGAGTGAGTTATGATTGATTGAAGGTTGAAAGATTAACATGAAGAACAAGATGTTGCAAAGGAAGAATGATTTGATGATTTTGTCAACAGTGTTTGGATTTAAATGTTGTGGTCATAATATGTGTATCTTGGATGTGTAATGAGGTTTTGGTTGTGACCATATCATGTTTTGATGATAAGAAGGAAAAGTTTCAACTAACAGAAGGTTGTTCAATAAAGAGTTAAAGGTGGTCTTTAGAACAATCAATCAAATCCTTGAATGATGATGATGTACCATGTTGCGATGAGTGTTTACATGTGTTTGAGATATCGTGGTGATGTTGTTGATCAATGAGGATTGGTGAGTTGGCATGTTTGTGATCATTTGTGATTGGATTTATTGGAAGTTGTGGAATAACATTGAAGAATGTATTTTGTTTAGAATTTTCTTTGTCAAATCGATGTGCAATGAACTAGGAGGCCACCTAAGTTTGTTAGAAAGTGTTCTAGATTTGTAACACGTTTTAGGGATTTCTCATTGAGAGGGAAAGATTGTAAATTTTTTTGTAAGATGGTTAATTACCCTAATGAAATTTTATTGTATAAATATGTAAAATGATGAAATATACAAAATTAGATCATGGATGCAGAGGTACGATCAAGAAGTAGAAGAAAACTATAAGTGTGTCTGCATGTGTAGTAGATATTAATCTTGAAATGGATCTATATTAGAAAATGAAGTGTTATTTTCTCAGATCATTTACTTGTTGATTCCTAACAAATTCATCAAGCTAAATCCCTTAACCGGGTAGATCCTAACAGGTCTAAATTGTAAATTTTTTAATAGGGTGACACTTTAATTAGGGTTTGAAATCCTTTAACTAGGTTACTCCTAACAGTGTAAAACATCTAACAGGGCTAAAGGTAAATCCCTTGATTGGTTGAATCCTAACAAGGTCTTGCTCTTAACTGGGAATTATTGTAAGCTTTTAACAAGGCTAAGATCTTAATCAGGTGCACTTTAGAAGAGTACATAATTTAGTGGGTGTCATCCCCATACATGGTTTTTATGAGTTGGGTTTCCATGAAATTTATTTTGGTGTTATTGTGTTTCATGATTGTGGATGTTTATTATTATTGCTTAATTTTTTTATGTAATGAATGTTTATTGATGCAAGTGGTTGAATAGTTAATGAAAAGTTGGAATTGTTAGATTACTTATTCACCCCCCCTCTCAGTAATATTGGACCTGATAATACTAACAATTGATGAGTTGACATGTTTGTGATCAAATTTATTGGAGGTTGTGAAAGAACATTGAAGAATGTATTTTAATTTGACTTTTCTTTGTCAAATCGATGTGTGATGAATCTGGAGGCCAACCTAAATTATTTAGAAAGTGTTCTAGATTGGTAACATGTTTTAGGGATTTCTCATTAAGCAGGAAAGATTATAAAACATTTTGTAAGGTGGTTAATTTCCCTAATGAACTTGTATTGTATAAATATATAAAAGGATGAAATATACAAGTGTAGATTATGGATGCAAAGGTGCAATCGGGAACAAGAAGAATAGAGAAGTGTGTCAGTATGTTTAGTAGAGACTGAGATTGAAATGAATCTATATTCTAGAAAAGGAATTATTATTTTCTTAGATCATTTACTTGTTGATTCCTAAGAACTTCATCAAGCTAAATACCTTAACCGAGTAGATTCTAATAGGTCTAAATTATAAATCCTTTAACAGGGTGACTCTTTAATTAGGGCTTTAAATCCTTTAACCAGGTTACTCCTAATAGGGTAAATCTCTTAACAAGGCTAGAGGTAAATCCCTTGACCAGGTGACTCCTAAACAAGGTCTTACTCTCAACTGGGAATTATTATAAGTTTTTAACAGGGCTAAGCTCTTAACCAGGCACACTTTAGAAGAGTGATTATTTTAGTGGACCGTGCCATCCCCACACATGTTTTTTCCCAATTGGGTTTCCATGATAAAAAAATTGATGTTATTGTGTTGTATGACTGTGGATGTTTATTCTTATTTCTTAAGTTTTTTATGCAATGAATGTTTATTGATGCAAGCAGTTGAATGGTTAATGAAAAAATGGAATTGTTAGATTATTGATTCACCCCCCTCTTAGTAACCTACTAAAAAATATATCCAATAAATTCATACATACAATATATCTAATACAATCATACAATCTTCCTACAATCCACATGGAAATAAAATGCCACATATCCATGATACAAAAAACATGCCTGAAAATTTAATATAGGCATAAAACAAAGGACTCTAATGTAGTTATTTACAATGAGGGGAAGAAAATAGACCATGAGATAATTTTGAATCTTGAGTGGATGAAGATTTATATGATGGTGAAGTCTTTCAAATACACTCACTCGTCCTTATTTCTAAACCGTTTTAGAGATCTAGTTGATAAACTAAAAAGTATAGACATCTGCTAGAATAATTGATGTAGTGTATGATTTGATTTTGAACCGATGATAGGTTGATCAGTTATGATTTTGTCATTGATTCCAACTCAGTGTTTGTTGGTTGACTGTGTACCTACTATGCTAATGTATGTTCAAGAGATTGAATTCTAAGTTGTAGAGAGAATTGGAGTGTGTGATCATATAGGAAGACTAAGTGATGTATCTAGATGCTATATCTATGACCACAAAGATTTATCTTCTATATTGAGTGAGTTATGATTGATTCAAGGTTGACAGGTGAACAATAAGAACAAGATGTTGCACAGGAATAATGTTTTGATGATTTTATCACCAATGTTTGGATTCAGATGTTGTGATCATAATATGTGTATCTTGGATAAGTCACAAGGTTGTGGTTTTGATGATCGGAAGGAAATTTTTCAAGTGATAGAAGGTTATTTCTAATTGATGAGGATTGATGAGTTGATGTATTTGTGATCATTTGTGATCAAATTTATTGGAGGTTGTGCAAGAACAATGAAGAATGCATTATGGTTTGCCTTGAATTTGTCAAATTGATGTGCGATGAATTAGAAGGCCAACCTAAGTTTGTTAGAAATTTTTCTATATTTGTAACACATTTTAGGGCTTTCTCATTGAGTGGGAAATATTGTAAATTATTTTGTAAGGAGGTTAGTTTCCTTAATGTACTTGTATTGTATAAATACATAAAGTGATGAAAGAGAAAAGTGTAGATCATGGATGCAGAGGTGTGATTGAGAAGAATAAGTAAAGATATTTGTGTCTGCATGTGTAGTAGATATTGATCTTGAAATGGATCTGTATTAGAAAAGGAAGTTCTATTTTCCCAGATGATTTAATTTTTAATTCCTAATAGCTTCATCAAGATAAATCCCTTAACCAGGTAGATCCTAATAGGTCTGAATTGTAAATTGTTTAACAAGGTGACTCTTTAATCAGGGTTTGAAATCCTTTAACTAGGTTACTCCTAAAACGGTAAAGCTCCTAACAGGGCTAGAGGTAAATCCCTTGACCAGGTGACTCCTAAGAGGGTCTTTCTCTTAACCAGGCACTATTATAAGCTTTTAACAGGGATACACTCTTAACCATGCATACTTAAAAAGAGCACAAATTTTAGTGGGTGCCATCCCCACACATGGTTTTCCCAGTTGGGTTTCTATGATAATTTTTTTGGTGTTATTCTGTTGCATGATTGTGGATGTTTATTCTTATTTCTTTAGATTTTCATGTAATGAATGTTTATCGATGTAAGTGGTTGAATGGTTAATGATAATTGGAATTGTTAGATTACTGATTCATCCCCCCTTGTCAGTAATCTTGGACCTTAAAATATTAACAATTGGTATTAGAGATTTGTTCCTCTTTGTAGTAAGCCTAATAACTTAAGGAAAAGATCAAATGATGAGGAAGGAACCTCCCAGGTTTTATAGGGAAACTAATTGGCATGCTGTGATAGAATGGAGTTATACTTAAAGGGTATGGGACCAAAACATTAGATGCATGTCATAAACAATTATATCACCCCTGTTGGAACTCTCACTACAGATGAACTAAAGGAGAAAAAAGAAGATAATAAAGAACATGGAGCCATTGTAAGTACCCTATCTGATGTTGAATATGTTGATGTTCATGACCTAAAGATTTCCTATGATGTTTGGGAAAAGTTGAAACTTATCTATGGTGGAGATGTTAATGTGAAGAAAGCTAAGGAAGAAAGTCTTAGAGGAAAATATGATGACATGAAAATGGTAGGAGAGAATATTGCACAATAAGACCTAAGAATAAAAGAAGTGATTAGTTCTATTAAAGGTGTTGGTCTAACTATTGAGGAAGATATTATAATAAGTAAATGTTAAAAATTTATTTCCTTCTTATAACATTAGAGTGTCTGCTATAAATGAGCTAAGAATATTCGATAATGTTACTATAGATGGACTGATCGGTAAGCTAACTACATTTAGTTTGAATTACTATGATAACAATATTACAAGAGTTGAAGCTTATTTCAAGACATCATTGTCTAATGTATCGGTAAGGAAAGGTAAGGAAACACATCATGATACTGATCACATGTCAAGTTATGCCAGGGAACTTGAAGCTATCTTGGAAGAAGAAAGGAAACAAGGAGATTTTGAAGCTCTACTAGCTAAGAGATTGCCTAAAGGGACTGGTAAGTACAAAGGAAAACTTCAACTGAAATGTTTCTCTTGTAATAAGATTGGACCATTATTGCTAGATATCCTAATGGTGAACAAAAGAATATGTTCTGAAGATTTAAAGGAAAAGATAAGAAACAATTATTTGTTGCAATGGATGAAGGTGTTACCGATGAATTATCATGAGATAATGAGGAAGAAGAGTTTTTATTTTTTGTAGTCAAAGAAGATCCATATGAAGGATAAAAGACACTAGTTTCTCATATAAGATAGAATGATTAATGAATTATAGATAGTGGGTTCTCACATCACATGATAGGTGATAAGAGTAAGTTTATGAAACTTGATGAGTTTGATGGTGGTGTGGTAAGGTTTGGTAATAGTACACCTTGTTTGGTTAAAGGTAAATGCACTATTTCTTTGAATGGAAAGAGTAATACTGATGATTTCTATTATGTGGATGGTATAATACATAATATGTTGAGTGTGGGTCAGTTGATTGATAATGGTTATAGATTGGAATTAAAAGGAGGAGTATGTAGAATTATTGGAAACTCTGGTGATGAGATTACTACCGGTAGGCAGACTAGAGGTAATTTATTCCATCTGAATACTTCTATGATAAATTATTTGGTTGCAAAATTTGAAGATAGTTGGTTATGGCATAGAAGGTTTTTCCATGTAAACTTTGATAGTTTGATAAAAGTGAGTAAGATTGATGTAGTTAGAGGATTGCCTCAATTAGTCAAACTAAAAAAAATAATGTGTAAAGAATGTCATATGGGCAAGTTAACTAGTTCTACTTTCAAGATCATGTCTTTTTCATCTAAAATGATACTTGATATGGTGCATACTGATCTTTTTGGTCCTATGAGACAAAAGAGTTATCAAGGTGAAAGATATTTCATACTGTTTACTGATGACTATTATAGAATGATGTGGGTGAATTTTTTGAAGGATAAGTCTGATGCATTTCATAAATACAAAGCATTCAGAGCATTGGTTAAGAAGGAATCAGGTAAGAGTTTTAAATGTTTAAGATCTAATAGAGGTGGTGAGTTTACTTCTGCATAATTTTTAAGTATTGTGAAGACAATGGAATCAAGAGACAAATGTATAGACCAAAGAATCTATAAAAAAAAGGTGTTGCAGAGAGAAGGAACAAAACCATAGTGGATTCTACAAGGACAATACTAATTCAATGAGAAGTACCAACAATGTAATGGAGAGAAAAAATACATACTACTGTTTATACGCTGAACTATGTGCAAGAAAAGAAAGGAATAGATAAGACGTCCTATGAGCTATGGTATGGTTACTCACCTAGTGTTAAGTATTTCAAAGTCTTTGATAGTAGTTTCTACATTAAGAGAGATGATGACACTAACAAGTTTGAGCCGAAGAGTGATGAAGTTATCTTTTTAGGTTATTAGATACTAAGAATAAAGCATACAAGTGTTTCTATAAAAGAACTAACAAGATGATTGAAAGTGAAAATGCAAAGGTAGATGAATACCTTGACAAATCTGGTGATTCAAGCAAGAAAGTAACAGAAGATGACCAAGATATTGTGTATATTGAATTGGAAGTGCATGTACAAACAGATAAAAAAAATGAGAGAGAAGTGATTCAACCAGCAAAAGAAGAAGCTCCTAGACCTGAACTGGTGATACCTAGGTATGTAAAGATGAATCATCCAGTTGATTAGATTATAGGTGATAAGAATGCAAGTGTTCAAAAAAGAAAAAAAATTAAAGAGATTAATTTTTTAATTTCCAAGTATGAGCCTGAAACAGTGAAGGAAGAAATCATGGTTGAAGATTGGGTAAAAGATATGGAAGAAGAATATGATCAGATTGAGAAGAATGATACATGAGCACTTGTTCCTAGACTTGAAGATAAAAATGTGATTGGTACCAAATGGGTTTTCAGGAACAAACTTAATGAAGATGGAGATGTAATTAGAAAAAAAGGCAAGGCTTGTGTGTAAGGGCTATGCACAAAAATAAGGACTAGACTATGGTGAGATGTTTTCTCCAGTTGAAAGAATGGAAGGGGTAAGAATTATACTTGCTTATTCTTCTTACAAGAAGTTAAAAGTATTTAAAATGGATGTCAATTTAGCTTTCTTGAGGAAGAAGTTTACATAGAACAACCAAATGGTTTTGCATTGACATATTAGAAGGACATGGTATGCAAGCTACAAAAGGCATTTTATGGATTGAAACAAGCTCCAAGAGCATGGTATGAAGGGCTACATTCCTATCTTATAAAAAATGGTTTTGAGAGAACAAGCGATGATAGTAATGTATATCTTAAAGTTGAAGGAGGTAAATTATTGTTAGTTGAAGTTTTTGTTGACAAAATAATCTTTGGAGGTAATGATGAGATGAGTCTAGATTTTGTTGAAGAGATGAAGAAAGAATTTGAGATGTCAATGATTGGGGAGATCAAATTCTTTATAGGATTGCAAGTTTCACAACTTAAGAATGTCATATATATCAATCAATCTAAATATGTGAAAGAAGTGCTCAAGCCTTTTGGTATGGATGAATCAAAACCAGTTGGAACCCCGATGATAAATGGATGTAAATTTTCTAAAGATGACAAATCTGATGCAATTGATGCTACTTTGTACATATCTATGATCAATAAGCTGCAATATGTTGTTTATAGAAAACTAGATATTGCTCAAGTAGTTGGTATAGTGGCTAGATTTAAATCAAACCCTAAAGAATCTCATATGGTTGCAGTCAAGAGGATATTTAGATATCTAAAAGGGACAATTTACTATGGTCTTTGGTATGCTCATGATGATAATTTTTGTTTGAGTGTGTTTACTGATGATGATTGGGCATGAAATGTTGATGATAAAAAGAGTACAAGTGGTGGTGCATTCTTTTTGGGTGAAAGGCTTGTGTCATGAATAAAAAGGAAGCATAATTTTATTTCACAATTCATAACAGAGTCTAAGTATGTTGCAACAACTATAAGTTACACATAGATTGCATGGATGAAGAAAATTATTGAAGGAAATGTTAGCGATTTTTCTTGTAGAATCTGTATAAGCATCACTGCTTGAATCTATGAATCCCAACTCATGATACTTGAAAGTAAAATGACTAATTAATGATGATTTGATCCTCCTTCTTCTTCATTCTCCATAGACTCAGGTGGGTGTACCTCTTGACTTATTTTTTCCCAATAAATTAGACAATAGATCAAGGATTTTCATCCTTCTCTTCAAGCTCAGAAGGCTCAGGAAGGCTAACCTAATAGCTTAAATTCTTTAATGAATTAGAAATAATTTCTGTATTCTTTAATGCAAATCCTAGACATCTATGATCTTAAGCAGATTATTCAATATTTTTATGGATTGATGATGATCACTACTAGACTAGTAGAGACCAATGCCTTATTCATTGGGAAAAGAGTCAAAAGAAGATATATCCATAGAAACTTATTAATAAGAACACATCAAGAACCCAGGTGAAATACATTACAAGTCACCTCTTCATTCCCATATATATGTAGCAAATTCCTATGAAAGTTTAGAACTCTCTAAAACTACCCTTAAGATTTACTCTCTCCTTGAAAGAAACTTAAAAACAATCTCATAGTTACCTTATAACCAGTGTATTTAAAATGCCTTACAGATTTAATACACAAGAATTCAAAGACAAGCACATGAATAAATCACATATATGCAACAAGAATTCCTACTATATTCTCATTAAAAGACCTACGTTTCAATACATCATAATGAAAAAAGCTTTTGAAAATAGACTCAGAATCATAAAATTTTCCAACAACATTAATTTCACCATCCTTGTAACAATGGAGAAGACATAAGATATAGAGACAGGGAAAACCAAAATTAACCCTAACTAACACCAATCTGTTTGTAAGAAACTTATGCAAATATCTTCTTTCCTCCAAAAATATGATTTTCTTTCTTTCCTTTGAAATGCCTTTGAATTGCAATATTCATTCTGCTTAACAAACTTGATTCCACTTGCCTCAAATCTGAAAATCTTCCAAGATTACCTTTGAAATATGATTTCATTTTTCCCTTGGAAATTGCCTCTTGTGAATTCTCCTTCATGCTTTGAAGATAAATAATTGCAATGTTTCAAAAACATTATAAGGCTGTGCAAATTTAAATCCTATATCTCCATTTAATCTTTGAACTATATAGTCTTTTACCTTTTATTAGTCTTGCAATTTATATATTTATCCCTGCACTTTTGTCTTGCATTTTCTCTCTTTTATGAATATACTTGCCCAGAACTCACCAGATTTTGCCACTTGTCATGTGCTATTTTGCTTTCAAGTCTATCTGGGTTCATTTTTAGATTTAGAGACTGCCTTTGTGTTCTATCACGAAGGTATGAGTAAATGGCACCATAATGAGATGACTCATGATCAACAAGGGTAAAAATGACATGACTTTCTTGGGAGTCATATATAGGGTGATGTAGCTCTTCCACCAGGAATTCAAATCTAGAGTCATGTTGTCCTAACTGAAGGAGTGAAGCAAGTGTAGCCATAGCTTCAACTTCTTTGTTTTCTACTCTAGGGATTTGTTGAAATGTGACAAATGTGAAGTATCATTTCAAGGAATCAACCATTTTCTTGTAAGGTACTAGTTTCTCATATTTTATTTGATATTCATCATTGACTTGGTTGATTATCAGATGTGAATCCCCATAGATGTGTAACTCTGTGATTCTGCATTCTATGGCCATCTTAAGTCCATTTTTTAAAGCTTCATACTCAGAAATGTTGTTTGTACATGGGAAAAATAACTTGTAAGAGTTAGGAATCATGTACCCGTGATGAGAAACAAAAAAAACACTAGCTCCTGAACCATTTTGCATAAAGGATCCATCAAAGAACATCTTCCATGTTCTTTTAGTCATATACATGAGGTGTTCATTTGGGAAGCCAACTTGAATAGGTGCATTATCTTGTATTGGGAAATCATCTAATTGATCTACTATGACTTGTCCTTTAATTGCTTTACGCTCAATGTACTATATGTTAAACTCTAAAAGGATCATAATCCATTTAGCAAGTCTACTTGTGAGGGCAGCCTTAACTAGTAAATACTTGAGTGGATATATTTTTTCTATGAGGTGTATAGTGTGTGCAAGCATGTAATGTTGCAAATTTTGGGAAGAAAACACAACTGCAAGGCAAGATTTCTCAATGTTGGTGTAGTTAACCTCATATGAAACAAGAGTGTGACTAATGTAGTATATTGCTCTTTCTTTCCCATGTTCATCAAGTTGAGCTAGTAATGCCCCCAAGGAAGATTTTGTCGCTAAAATGTATAGAATAAGTGGTTTCCCTGGGATAGGAGGCATTAAAATGGGAGTATTTCCAAGTATTTCTTTATTTGATCTATGCTCTTTTGACAATCCTCATTCCAAACACATTTGAATCCTTTGTGTAAGTTCTTGTTGAAAGGTTGAATTCTATCTGCCAGCTATGAAATGAATCTCCTTATAGATTGAAGACATCATTGAAGACTCCTCATTTGACTAATGTTTCTAGGAGGTGGCATATCTATGATTGCTTGGAATTTTTCTGGGTCTACCTCTATTCCTCTTGCTTAAATGATAAATCCTAGTAGTTTTTCAAAGGTGACTCCAAATGCACACTTTTTAGGATTTAACCTTAGTTGAAATTGTTCCATGCGATCTAGAATGAATTCTAAATAATCTAAGTGTGTGTCTCTTTTCTTAGACTTGGCCAAGGTGTCATCCACATAATCTTCCATGTTTTATGCATCATGTCATGAAAAATGGTTGTCATAGCTTGTTGATAGGTGGCTCTTGCATTTTTTAAACCAAAAGGCATAACGTTCCAACAATAGGTACCCCATGCACAAGTGAATGCAGTCTTTTCTTGATCTTCAGGAGCTATCTTAATCTAATTGTATCTGGAAAAACCATCCATCAAGGAATAAACCTCATAACCCTTAGTCATATCCACTATCATGTCTATATTGGGAAGTGGAAAGTCATCCTTTGGGCATGCTCTATTTAATTCTCTAAAATATGTGCAAACTTGAATGGATTTGTCATGTTTAGAAACTGGTACAATATTTGATATCCTTTCAGCATAGGCAATAACTCTTATAAATCCTACACCAAGGAGTTTCTCTAATTATGATTTGACTAGGAGAGCTATGCAAGGATGCATCTTTCTCAATTTATGTTTAATCAGTTTGACACCCAGAGCTATGGACAAGTGATGCATGATAAGATTAGTGTCTTTTGGAAACACTGAGAGGGGGGGGGTGAATCAATGCTTAACTATTTTTTTTCTTTTAGCAACTTTAAACATAAATAAAATATATATAAATTCAAGCTTAACACAAGAACACATAACACATGATATGATTACAGGGAAACCTTGATTAGAGGAAAAACCCAGTGGGAATTAGTACCCACAAATATTGCACTAGTATAATGAACTTGTTAAAGTTCCTTTGCCTTGTTAGCAGGAGTCTTTACAATGCAAGTACAAAGACCTGGTTAAAGGCCTGACCCTATTAGGAGTCTTTACAAACAACCCTATTAGGGGTGAGGACTCACTTTCCAAGAGCTGACTGCTCAATGAGAAAGAAGGCTATAACCTCCTAAGAATAGATATGCACTATATCCAAAAGTGAACTGTTGTATATGACACAAATGTCTGATCAGTTCCGATTATCCACTTATTCTCTTATCTTCTTTAAGGGATATTTCTCATACTGACATATTTATACTTTTGTTTTATATCTCTTCTCTACATATTTTTTTTTGACACTTGTAATATACCTTTACATTGCATATATATATGTTTATGCCTGAATAGACGCGACTACAAACAAGACCTTAGTCGGCCCAAAAACAACATTCACAATGCTTCCAAACAAAATGGCTTAAGAATTTTTACAATAATGTTTAATACATGATTAAAAACTTATTACAATAGGTTCTTAGCCTTTACACAACAAAATATTACACGCTAATCAAAAATTGAAGTTGGCTCCATTCTCTATATTCTGAACTGCTAGTGTACTTGTTCTTTCTATAACTTATCCGTACTGACATTTCATACCATGCATGTATAGGGTAATCATAAAAACATATCATAGAGCTTATGTTTGAAGGAACTTAGTCTGAATCACTCATACACACGTGCGCTGGTGCTCTGATCATCTGTGTATCTCTGTTCTATCTTGTCTTCTATACTTAGTCAATTTCCACTACAAATTTTTCTGTCAAAAATTCATATGAGTTTGTTGCCATAATGACAACACAAAATAAGTCATATAATCCTTGGGAGTCAACTTACCAACAATCTCCCCCTTTGTCATTAATGGCAACAAAGGAATGTGGCCAAGTTACTCAAAATTGACTAACACCAAAAACTGTATATTATCTTCCTTTAACATAAACTATATCATATTTCTTTGCATATATACACTACTCCCCATACATAATTTACTCCCCCTTTGACATTAATGAAAAAGGTGTCGAAATTGTAAGTCTCTAGATAATTACTCCATGTATACATTTGGATAGGCTATCTGTAAATTTTTGATCTCTTGCTACCAGAATGCTTTTAGTGCATAAATTGTTTGTAGATGGGTGCATAAGGCATATGTAAGCTTTTCCATCTTTTTCAGATCCATACTGGGTCCTTGATCATAGGTAGAAATGGTTGCATCAATCTGTTTAATGTTCTCATCTAGAACTGCTAAGGAGGGAGCAAGTGCATTTCTCAGTTGAGTCTGCCTGATCCTTATCTTACTGATCTCTATTTTAGCTTTTTCTATCTTGTCTATCTAACCTTGATAGATATTGTTGTAGATGTTTATGTCTTGGGATGATGTTTCAACTGATTGTCTTATGTTATCAACCAATATATCTGCCTCTTCTATCTTTTTGATATGTTTAGAGGTGAGTTTGCCTCTGTCCATGCAATTTTCTATAACCTTTCTGGCTTTTGATGCCAACTCTTTCAACATTGTCTGACCAATCTTTAATGAATTTAAATCCAAGGAAAAATTCTTTACCAGTTCATTCAATCTTTCCTTTTTATACTCTTCCTCTGCAATTTTAGTAGCTGAGTCTACTAAACTTGTAAAGTGTGCCTTGAATCTTGATAGGATGCTATCTACATCATCAACTAACTCAATTTTAGCTTCTTTCTTTTCTACCAACACTAGGTCATTCAGAATGTTCACTAACTCCAAAAAGAGAGGGTTTCTCATAACTTGTTTCTCTTTGGATTTTTCCATGGCTAGGACACTGATCTTGTTCAAGTCTTCTTCTCCCCATGCATCTAAACTTGTCGAGTCAGGAGTTAAACTTGACAACAATGAAGTTGATGGTTGAATGGATGGGGTGAATATAGTATTCTGACTAGTATCCATACATTCAATATTTATTGGGATCTCCATAACTGGTGTCTCATTAGTTTGATTATCTTCTTATCTATTCAAATCTGTTGAATCTTTAGAGGGAACTTCATCTTATTATAAAGATGTATCATCAGTGCATACCTCCTTTTTCTTTTCAGTGCTTACAAATGCTTTTTGAAGTTTGTCCATATCATTGTCAGAGGCGGTCATGGATATCTTGATATCATCAATGACAATAGTATCTCCTGAATCTTTTACTGTATCAGAAGCTATTGAAGCTGAGGGCACTGAAACCTGTGGACCTATCTTAGGTGCATTTTGAATCACTAGTTTTGTAACCTATTTGGGAGGAACTGGAGTTACCTTTTCTGTAGGTGCCATTGATGGATACATATGTCTATCCAGAAATACCCGCTCAAATGCTTTCTGAGTCTCTTCACCAACTAGATCATACTCCTTATTCATGATATGAAGTGTTCTAGTTTTGGTTTTGAGATGAGGTTTAACTAAGTCCAATAGTATAGCTTTCTCATCATGCGAGCAGACAGGGAGATGACTATCTAATGTTTCTTCTCTTATCCTCATATCCTCTTCAATTTCTTTCCTTTTTAATATGTCCAGTTTGTTCCATAGTTTGTCTGGTATAACCGTCTTGAGTTCCAATACTAACTTCTTGAACTTAATCATATGAGATATAATCATTGAATGAATTTATGATTTGTCTATCTATTTATACTTATCATAGACACTATTGATAGATTCTAGTCTACCTTCATTAACAATTCTATTCTTTAGGATTGTTAGACTGGGCCTGAATCCAACCTCAGGAGGGGCTTGTATGTTCTTTACCTTTCTCCTTGTGGTCCTTGAGGATGGATGACTTGTAGGAACTTGCTTCTTCCTTCTAGCCAACTTGCTGGGTATAGAAGGTTGAGAAGATTCTAGATCAATGGTGGTTGATGGCGCAGATGTATCTTCATTTGATTTCTTCTTCTTCTTCTTAGGCATATCATCAAACTTTTCATTTTTACTTCTGTGGGAGTTTTCTCAAGTTCTTTGGCTATCTTAGCTTCCCTAGCTCTGTCAAGGTCTTCTTGTGTAACACCATATACTTTTAGGATATTTGAAGTAATCCTTGATGCCTTCCTCTTGTTGTCAGCACTGTATAAGACATAATCAACTTGATTTGTCTTTTCTCTATAAGTACCCCATATAGGTTCATTGGGATCCTTGGGCACAGATAGGAGGAATTGTGCATAACCTTCCAAAACATGTTCTTCAACTTCATATCCGAGAGGGTGAATCCATTTTGTTCTAGGCTCAACTGCCTCCATGCACGTACAGTCAGTTTCCACCATGAAGCATATGGTGTCTTTGTATTTCTCAACTACCTGCTCAGGTATCCTGAACCTCTTCTGCATCTTGATCCTGAATGTTTTGATATCCATGTCCATAGAATCTTTTGTACTTTTCTCTGATGTAGCTTTTAGTGAAATCTAAGACATAGTAGGTTTACTCCTATCTAGGTAAAGATTGGAAACTTTACCAACAGTGTGGAAGTACAAATAGATGATTAAAGAGCCAAACCTAAATATCTTTAATGTTCTCAATCAGTTGTGTGCGTAATAGTTCACAAAGATTGTACTGAGTGTTATCTCTCATTATCCTTATTGCTGCCATAACTGTTGCTGCGGACACACTATTCAGTCTGCTTGCCTGCTAAAACTTGTATCCATGTATCATAGTGAGTAGTTTGATGTCATTTTCCTTAATAGGATCAACAGTCATGCCAATCCTATCACTTCTAGATAAGAAAACTTGTTCAACCTGCTTCTTAACATCCTTACTAGTAGGAAGACCTGGTTCAGTCTTAGGAAGTCCAGTCATTTCATGAATTAGGTCTATAGTGATGCGGACAGGAACCTCGCTAATCCAATATAGGTCATCATGTATGTAATTCCCCACCAAGGAACCCTTGGCTCAAGGACATTATACTCATTAAGTCATACACATATATAATTTTTTTTTCAATAAAGTAGCAAAACATAATCTAATTTGATATATTTAATGTTGCTAAAAGTCAAGAGAATAAAGAGATTATACTACTTGTCTTGCACAATTAACAAATTATTATTCTTGCATACCTTAATATTGCTAACTTTCTTTTACATGATGACAACCATGTCCAACACCTGTAACTACACACATGGCTAAACAACTAGATGTCAACATTAGATATATTCTATCACAAATAAATGTTTTATTGATAGCTTAGCTATGAGAATCATTATTAAGAAGAAGTGAAATCATTGTATTATAAACTTAAAGACAAACCCTAAGGGACTGGACCTAAGCCTCGGGGGCTCATCATCGATGGCCTTGCCTACGTTCACGCTCAGAGACTTCGTAGTTTGACTCTCTCCATTCTAGAATATCTATTTATAAAATCAAGAAAGCGGGTACGCAACCCTTTCTAGGGTCTTTTTCCCCAGACAGTTTTCCCTTCGGCTGCCACCCACTTAGGTGGAACCTAAATAAAGTCCTATACTTAATCCATAACCTGATACTAAATCTACAACTCAAGGTAAAGTTAAAATCATACTATTATAAAATAATATATCATTGTCTTTTATTAGGTATCTAGTTTATAAAGTACTAATCCTAAATCATAGCTTACAGGATTAATAAGAAATATACAAGGGAGGTTTGTCCAACCCTTTTATTATAATTCTAATAATAATTTCTTATATAATTAAAAATAAAATCAATATCTTTACAAGATTCACCACTGGTAATAATAATAATAATTTTATAATAGTGTGAACTTAGCAACTCTGTCAAAATAATAATTCAATAAATATGACTATTCTATAAGGCCTTGAGAAATAAATGACAAATAAATATTCATTATAATATAACGAGTGTACTAAATAGATTATTTACCATATTCATGCAATGAATATTCTTTAAACTATATAGTAAACAATATGTGGACATTAGTTACAAAATTAAAATAGTTAAAAATTAATAGC
>MU223317.1:2590802-2612912 GCA_018584345.1 Thuja plicata | reverse complement strand
AGTCCAAGTATAATCATCGGAGAGGGTGTTACAATGTATCCTACTTAGTAATATCTTAACCCATCCTGGCTCATAGAACTCGTGCGCATTAGAATACTCAAAGATAGGGTTATTAGTTAGACGCGTGCATTTATCCTTGAATGAATAGTCTGGTTTCATCATTGAACCCATAAGATTTTCTATGTTGTTGTCTCCAACTATTTCCTTCTTGCAATGTATATAAGCGCAAATGTCTTCTACATGTATGACTCCAAGTGGAGTCTTAGAAAATGCTCCTTCAACATCATTTGTTGCTTGGATAAATAGGGTTTCATGGCAATTTGAAACGACGCGACTGCTAGGGTTCCATTTCAACTTGAAATCTGTTCTCAAACTGGTCAAATCAATACCTTGCAATTCTTTGATGCTTAGTGCTCCTGTTCTCTGCAAATTTTATGATATCAGATGTAAACAATGAGAATAATCAATCAATCCACCAATTTATATAAAGTTTTATGCATTTAATGTCTTAAGTTCTTTCACTAAGACTTTCAAACTTTATTCAGAATGTAGTATAGACAATGCATGAATGCATACTACATTCTCTTGTTATCACTGACATGAATTCAAAGGCACATACTCAAAGATTAGTATACCAGCCATGCAGGGGTTCAGAGCTAGAGTAGCTTCCCCTAAGACCATGAGGGTCAACTATTCAGAAGTAGAAGGTGCATCCACTGAGGATGCATCTACTACTTTGTTCTCTTCATTATATTTCTTTACTTCAACCCAAATTTTATCTGAATTAGCTTTATCTTGTGCAAACTTAACTTCTCCTGATTCTTCAAATAGAGAATTTTTAAGATTTTCTTGTCTTTGTGTTCTTGACCTAAAAAAATTTGAGATGTGTCCAACTTTTCCACATGACTGACAGATGATAGGAGGTCTAATGTTATTCTTCATCATGCTGCATTGTTTAGCTGTGTTTCCATTGTAATTATATATCTAACATGTAATATTCTGCAAGTTTCTTTGATGTTGATTTCTCTGATTATATTGAGTCTGATTCCTTTGGTTCAGTTGTGACTGATTTCTTTGATTTTTCCTGCAATGAATAGCCCTGTGATTAAACTTGTTACATGAGTAACAATAAAAATTAAAAGGTCTTACTTCTTTACAATATCTTGCCAAGTGTCCATTCTTGTTACAAGCATAACAAGTTCTGTTAACTTGCTTGACTTCATCTTTAGGTGGTTCAGTTTTAGTCTCTGCAATGTTCTCCTCTTTCTTTTCTTTTGTGGATTCTTCTTTTGTTTCTTGCATTGAATTGATTTTAGTTTGAGCTATACTATGTCCCATACCAGTGGTATCACCTTTAAGTTTCTGTGCATAAAGATGTGATTGAATTAGATCAGAACTTGTGTGTAGTTTATCAATCTTGTCTTTTTATCCTGATAATTCAGATTCAATCTTATTCTTGATGTTTTCCAATTCCAAGATTTTCATATTAGCTTACATGAGTTCTTCATCTAACTATTTATTTTCTTTGTTCTTCTCTGCAATAGTTGTTAGGCTATCAGTTAACTGATCATTTGATTCTTCTATCTTATCCTTTAAAGATAAGTTTTCTTCATTCAATTTCTTGACCATTTTACCCAAATCATTTGTAGAGCAATCTTTCAAATCTTTTCTTAACTTTTTGATAAGAATTTGTGAGACATCAACTTTAAGTTTAAGTTCCTCATTTTCTTTCTCAGATCTATCTAGATATTCAAGGGCTGCTTCAAGATTATTTTTTAGATGTTTTTCTTCTGCTGAATCCATGATCTCCTCAAGTGGTTAAACTTTCTTTCAGAGGACCAGAGCTCTGATACCAATTGTTGGAAACACTAAGAGGGGGGGGGGGGATGAATCAGTGTTTAAATATTTATTTTCTTTTAGAAACTTTAAACACAAATCAAATATATATCAATTGAAGCTTAACACAAGAAAACATAACACATGATATGATTATGGGGAAACATTGATTAGAGGAAAACCCCAGTGGGAATTAGTACCCACAAATATTGCACTAGTATAATGAACTTGTTAAAGTTCCTTTGCCATGTTAGGAGCAGTCTTTACAATGCAAGCACAAAGACCTGGTTAAAGGCCTGACCCTGTTAGGAGTCTTTAAAAACAACTTTGTTAGGGGTGAGGACTCACTGTCCAAGAGCTCACTGCTCAATGAGAAAGAAGGCTAGAACCTCCTGAGAATAGATATGCACTATATCCAAAAGTGAACTGCTATATATGACACAGATGTCTAACCAGTTCTGATTATGCGCTTATGCTCTTATCTTCTTTAAGGGCTCTTTCTCATACTAACATCTTTATATTGTTCTTTTATATCTCTGCTCTGCATCTTTTTTTCAACACTTGTAATATACCTTTACATTGCATATATATATGTTTATGCTTGAATAGATGCGAATATAAACAAGACCTTAGTCGGCCCAAAAACAACATTCACAATGCTTCCAAAAAAATTGGCTTAAGCATGTTTAAAATAATGTTTAATACATGATTAAAAAATTATTACAATAGGCAGTTAGCCTTTACACAACAAAAGATTACACGCTAATAAAAAACTGAAGTCAACTCCATACTCTATATTCTGAGCTGCTAGTGTACTTGTTCTTTCTGTAACTTATCTGTACTGACATTATGTACCATGTGTATATAGGGTAAGCATAAAAAAATATCATAGAGCTTATGTCTGAAGGCGCTTAGTTTGAATTAGTTGTACACACGTGCACTAGTGCTTTGATCATCTGTGTATCTCAGTTCTGTCTTGTCTTCTATTCTTAGTCAATTTCCACTACAAAGTTTCTGTCAAAACTTCATATGACTTTGTTGCCATAATGACAACACAAAATAAGTTATATACTCCCTGGGAGTAAACTTGCCAACAGTGTCCAACCCTAGCATATCTGAATAAGTCCATGCAAAGTTGATCTTCTTTTTCTGTAAGAACTTAGTGTAGGCTTCTTTTTTTTTTGTGGTGACAAGGACTCAACCAAGTGTACTATCTGTGGAGCCTCATCTGCACCCAAATTGAATTCTTGTGTTGGTTTGATAATAACTGAAGATCTATCTTGAAATTATCTAGGGAGACAATCAAGTAACTCATCCTTAGATGCCTCAGAGATGTTTTCACCCCTGGATATGTCATTTCTTTTTTACTTTTTTTTTGGTTTTGACACCACCACATAGTGGTTTTCACCATCAGAACTCCTATTCTTTTGATTTTATTTTCTTTTTATTTTGTGACTAAGGTACTTGATGTCTAGCTCTATCAT
Organism: Thuja plicata; assembly: GCA_018584345.1. Classification (NCBI taxonomy): domain Eukaryota; kingdom Viridiplantae; phylum Streptophyta; class Pinopsida; order Cupressales; family Cupressaceae; genus Thuja; species Thuja plicata. The sequence continues at coordinate 2,609,592 of MU223317.1, read as the reverse complement.
GCTGGTAGCCGGTTCATTGGTGGAAAAGACTACGGGTTCAATGGCATTCAAGTAACATGCTATCTCATAATCATTTTGAAATGTTAAGAGCTTAGGTTCTTGATAACATTGGGACCAATCAATGAGGTTAGGATGAACAAGAGGTAAGTCAATGACTGGTTCAAGGTTTTAAATGTGAATGATATCATCTCTGGTGACCGAAGAGTTGGAGTCCATCAAGTATCCTTCTAAGCTACCAAATCAGGATTCGTCCTAACAAGTGAAGAATCATCCGCTAAGGAAAAATGTGGGTTCAAATCCTCTAATCCTACAAGTGACTCATTGGCTACCTCGGGTTGAGAACTATAAGTGTGGATGACATCAACATCCATGTTAACTATGGAAGGCTCTTAGAAGGAGTCCCATTCATACTCACATGAACTTGTTTCTGAAATTCGACAAAAATGTTTACACCATGAAGGTTTGGGACATCTTGATGTGGAAGTTCTAGTGTCATCAAGGGTAACACCTTCTCTTTCCATCAAATGAACAAGATTATTTCATTGACATTCTCTGAAATGATCTTCTACATCTGATTCATCTTGTTCTAAGGTTGTAACTATCTCAAGAGTGACTGAACTATCTAGATCTCCCCAAAGGAGATTAGTGGAAGGGACCCAATATTCACATGTGTCTTTCTGATTTGTCAAATTAGGTATGTATTCTGGTTCATCTTCACTATCTGACCCATCAAGTATAGGAGTAGTGTTCTTGTTGCGATTCGCAAATCCTAGGCCAACCATATTCTTAGACTTGCGTCCAAAAAGATTATGATCAAGGGGTTCAGCTCTAGCATCCAATTTGTGACTAAGAGGGCCATGTCCAAGATAGCCCATCTATTTGAAAAAAGTATACCCTCTTCCATAAGCATTAGGAGAGGGAGAGAAGTTCTCATTGTGCATGTATTTCTCTTCTCTATAAATCCAGTCTCTAACAATTATCTCTTCTTTCTCATCTTGAATAGGCACTAAGGACTCTACAAACGTGCCAAATAAAGTCATAGCTAAAGAGGAAGGTCTCATTTCTTGTGAAGGCTTTCCATAAGACGTAGGTGAAACTGGTAGTGCTGCGAGGGAGTTGAGTTGATACCCCCCCATGACAAGGTCTACTGACTTGAACTTGTCTTTATATTCAGCTAAGGTTGCATCAAAATCTTCTGCTTGTCTATTAAGGGGAACATGAGCACCCACTGAAATTGAGTTAATAGATAAAGTGTTATCCCCAGGTATAAAAATCTCTATTCCATTGTAAGGGAACTTAACACACTAATGATAGGTAGACGACACTGCTTGCATATCATGAATCCACGGTCTACCGAGTAAGATATTATACACAAGTGGGCCAACATCAACTATTTGGAATAAAATATATTTTTCAATAGGGCCAATCCTAATAGGAAGGATGACCAACCCCTTGGAACTTCTTTCCGCCTCATCATAGGCTTTGATGGTGATATTTTTCCTACTATCTATGACTTGTTCATAATAACCCAACTTTTTCAAAAGACTCAAGGAACAAATATTAAACCCAACACCCCCATCTATCAACATGCACGTAACATTGGTTTTTTGGATCATGAACTCAATATGAAGAGTTATATTATGTGGGTGGCTCAAAGATTTATCATCATCCTCCAATAAAGTCAGATAATGAGAGATATCAATATGGTTAACCATGTTCTAGAATTGATCAACCTCTAAGTTGTTGCGGATGTTCGCTATGCGCAAATCATCCTCAAGGACTTGCTTGTGTCTTAGGGATAACTCTAAGAGCTCAAAGATCAAAATATGAGATGGAATTCTTTGCAAATGATCGACAAGATTATAGATTGACTTAGGATTCACTACTAGTTTTGAGGTGACATTCTTGGATGCCACTTTCTTTGGTTTACTTGGTTGACTTGAACTGGGTCCTCTAATGACAAGGGGACCTTGAATTTGTGTGACAACATTGAAAGTTTGAGATGACACTCTAGAGTTAGGAGCCCTTAGCACCATGACGGGTTCTTCATCAAAGATAGGAGAAGAGTCCATGTCTAGATCATAACCATATGGATCTTTATCCCTCATAATGTTGACATTATCTTCTACAAATTCAAGCATGTTGAAAACATTCTCTACATCTATGTAAGTTCAATTGACCTCAACCTTTCCATTCTTAGGTTTAGAGGTTTCCCCCTTCTCATACTTGGGCAAAGGTTCTTTGAATGCCTTATGATCGACATTGGTGTTCAGTCCATCTACCTTTAGGTTTCCATTCTCAATGAGATCTTGGATGATGTGTTTGAGTTTCCAACAATTTTCAATATTATGTAAAATGACATTGTGAAAATTGCAAAAGGCTTTCTCATCCCACCAATGTGGCTTAACATCAGGTATATAATTCTTTGTAGGATCTTGAGGATGTGCAAGGTTGTTGGCAATGAGTTTTTTCAAGACATCCTCATATGAATCACCAAGTGTTGAAAACTGACGTCTCTCTTTCTTAGGCCTATCATGGTATCTTGGCTTGTTCTCTTGTTGATTAGATGCATTGAGTTTCATGGCTTGAACAAAACTAGACAAGTGGAGAAAAACTTGATCTTTGGGTTGGGAGGAGTCCAGAACTCCATCATTGATCACTTGTTTGTTCCTATTCCAATGTGAGTTCTTTCCTTTATCCTTATTAGGGTTATTGTTATTTTGACCATTGTTGTTGTTTTTGTTGTTTCCATTTTTGGTCAAGATTCCTTGTTCTTTCAAAATATCCTCAATCCTACATGCGATTTCAACCATGGTGTCAAAGGAATACAAAACCATCTTCCTAACTTCATACCGCATTTTGGGAATCAAGTTGCTAACAAAGATGCCAATCTTCTCATTTTCAGGGATGGTCCTAGAGTAGCAAGAGCATTTTTGTCTCACCTTTGCAATATAGTGACAAAGGATTCCCATTGATTTTGATTTAAGTTGCATAAGTCTAACATGGTGATGGATCTTGAAAGGTTGTATACAAAGTTTTGGACAAATTTACGGACAAGCTCTTTGAAAGTCTTAACGGGGGGAGTTTTGTTGGTAAATCATTCCATCGCTTGACCCTTAAGACTCCTTGGGAACAATCTCATGAGGTATGAGTCATCTTGATGGAACTCAAAACTCATGGTATAGAATTGATGCACGTGATCATGTGGATCTCCATTCCCATCACACTTGTCATATTGAGAGATCTCAACCTTTCTAGGGAAGTATTTCATGCTAACACTTTTGTCAAAAGGATTAGGACAAATCGAATCAATTGAGAATGAACTCTTGGGTGCCAACATCTTTTCCATCATACTCTTAATTTGTTTGATCTCTTCTTCTTGAGATGGACCTTGCTTCTTAATCTTCTTGTCCACATCAAAGTTGTAGGGTACTTTAGCGCCCTTGTTGATTAAACTCTCTAGGAACTTTTCTTTGTTTTTCTCTAAGTATCTCTCCACATACTGTTGGAAGAGTGGTTCTTGTTGTATCTTCATGAAGTCTTGGGAGTCGAGGTCAAAACTTGAGCTACTACCCCCATATTGTGAACCATGGTGAGCACGTTGTGAAGGTTATCTTGAGTTCCTAAGAGGTGTTCGTCTCCTATAATGATCATGTCTTGAATCCCTTCTTCCTCTAGGGATAGGAGATTATGATGGTGTTCTTGAATGTCTTCCACTTCATGGAGTCTTAGGAGGGGTGGATGGAGGAGAGTTGTTTCCACCACCAACATGCATGTTGTTAAATTGATCATTAAGTTGTTGAGCCAAGAGTCTATCTTTCTTTTCCGGGAAGGATTTAATTTCTATCCCCAACAAGGTTTGTCTCTCCAACTCTAGGAGTCTAAATTTCTCTTCCTTTTCAGCCTGTTCGTCTAGGAAGGCTTTCTTTTCATGCTCAATTTTATTAAGTCTTTCACTCATGTATCTTGAAGATGTTTTAAGTGGTGAACTTGGTCTTGAATGTCTAAACAAGTCATTGGTGTATGTTTCATTCACATGAGTGTCATAAGGTTCATCATCTTGGTTTTCATGTTGTGATTGTTCTTCTTGATAGGATTTCCTCTTACCTCTTTTAGCCCTTTGGTGTGCATCTAGATATCTAGTTTAGATAAGGGGTGAGACTGGTTGACTTTCATGAGAGGAACTTCCAAACAAAATGGTATCTCTATGTCTTTAAAATTTTTCATCAAGGCATTTATCCATTTCTCCCCTCTCTCGTCGAGTCATTGTGTAACTCATCCATATCCGAGCGAGATGATGCTAAGGGTGTACTCAACTCACTAAGATTAATCTTGGAATCAAACCAAACTTATGATTTGTTCCTGGGTGATTGATCAAATACAGGTTCTTTGCCCTTATGTTTTTGGCAAGTTTGAACTAAGGGTAATTGGTTAAACACTACTTGAGGTCACTTTCCTTGATTTACTCGATATCTTGTTGTAACTGGCATGAAAGAAAAGGTACTAGGTGATAGGATGAACCTAAGAAATGTTGGTACCAAATTGAGATAGTAAAAGCACTCACTTGTCCAAAAGAGAGGTGATAAGATAGAATTTTTCAAGAGGCATAAACCAACACTGCCATAGAGGTGCCCATTGAATGGGTGAATACCCTAACACATATGGATCAGGAGGATGATTTACCCAATTTATATTGATTGAATTTGAATTTGTATGGAAGTGAATGGACAAGAGATTACTAAAACTCTCCAAGCGTGTTATCAAAGGATCCAAAGGTTTATCTTCTCAACAAGGATGATTTCTAGCTCACCAACTCCAAGCAAGGTCACTCATGAAATCAAAGATTAATAGTTCAAGAGGTCAAAATGCAACAATCAAAAGTGCAAATAGGATTCTAATAGTGGGGTAAGTGACCTAATATGACCCATATCGATCGAGTAAGATCATAAATGAAAGGATAGAAAATTGAGCAAGTTGACAGTTTAACACTTAAGAGTGCAGATTTTTAGTTGTTGATCATTTTGACATTTTATTTTATGTTCAGTGTATGTTTTGATGTTTCACTCACACAAGACACATCAAGCACATTGGTTTGTTGTAAAAAGAACAGTCACACAACAACCTAGGTAAGCCAGGGAAATATCTATTGAATTCCCACTTGAACCAAAGTTCAGCCATGCCTACTCATAGCGGACAACTTAGAAGCTTGGAGGCACGGGATCCTCCTTACAGTGTACTCACTTCTCAGGCACACCAAGCTTCAAATCCCAAGGGGCATCACTTCCTAAGGGACCATTTTCTCTACTAAAAACCATGAAAATGTGGGACATCTTAGTCAGTCTCTGACCTTCTACGCCAATAGATAGAGGGTTTTTAGATACTACAACAAAGTTCTTTAGTCAAGGCATCCATTCAGGTGGTTATACTTGCAGAAGATTAGCTCCATTATGGAGGCCACCTAGCCTACAGAAGTTGCGTTCTGTAGATTTTTATGCACCATAAGGGTAATGAGGGAGATCTTCTTCCTGGTATAACACAATCAACACCTATTCACTATGAGACTAATCACAATGAAATCTCTTATATACCGGTTCGGAAGGGCTTGGCTTTAGCCTATTACCGGTTGGGAAATCCACTCTCACTGGCTCTGTTAAAGCTCTCAGGAGATAGCCATGCTAAAGTATTTGTATAGATTTCTCTTTCACCCAAGATCTACGGAGGCGAGGGGAGAGGATACGTCCATGAAATTCCTTGGGATTACAAAACTAGAAGACACTTCAGACACATAAAGAAATGACAATAATGTTTCTAGATTTTTGATCATCCCAAAAGGGTGAGAGCATAGTTTTCTGACATCATTGCCATCCCTAAAACATCAAATAGAAGTTCATTTTAAAAGTCTTGCATGTGCGTTCCTATTTTAATAAAAAAAAAAATATGCAAGCACAATGTTTAGCATTCTATCGATTGAAGCCACCTGCAAGATGATTCGTTAGTAGTTTGTATTTTTTTTAGTCTTCTTTTTTTTTAGCGTCCTGCAAACCACTGTTAAGCTGTATCAAAAATAAAATCAGGAAACCACAGCAAACAACAAACATTAGTGGTCAGAAAATAGAGATAGAAAATAGAAAATTGAAAAATTTTGGTGCCAAAGTCCGTGCAAAGATTCTCCACAGGCCGTGCAAAGATTCTCTATGGGCCACGTGAATAAATTCCAAAAGACCCGCGAGGAACTAGTAAGTTAGCGCGATTCAGAAAATAGCTGTTATGAAAACAACAAATAAAAAAAATCTTTCTGCTGTCAAAGTCCATGTGAAGATATACCAAAATTTGCGCAAAGAAATACTCTGTATCACGTGAAGTATTGCGAAACTTTGTGCGGATGAGTGAGGAATTTCGCACAAAACTTCACTATAGAGCAGTACAGACAGAAAATAGATTAATCAAAAGAAGTATGAAATGAGGCTAGAAATTAATTTTCTGCCCCACGGTGGGCACCAAAAATGTGTGCTAAAATGTTAACACACTTCTATGAGTCATTATATCCAAAATTTCTCAAGAATGAGGTCTCAAATGGCAACTCATAACTCTCTATTCATGGAGTGCAAGGGTTTATAGTGGAGGCCCTCAGTTTAGACCTAGTTTTTGCCCATGCAAGTACATTATAAAATGAGAGATTCAAAGAGGAAAAGAAAGAATGCTAGTCTCCATAATTATCAAATATGCATGCAAATGAAAATTGAAGCTATTCTATATGATAACAATGCATGAAAGAAAACTAATCTATGAAAGGAAATACACATGCAAGATTATTCTATGAAATGAAATATGAATCTAATCTAACAAGCAAGTGCAAGAGTAATCTAAATGGATTGCCATGGATGCATGAGAGAAGAAGACAAGAAAAGAGAAGTTACAGTGTTCAAGCTCAAGTTCTCAAACTCTCCTCAAAAATTGCTCTCCAAACCTGGAGCATAACAATAACATAAAATCTTGATCCCAAAATGAGAAGGAGAGGGCTCCTTATAAAGGAAAGTGTGGAGAGGAATGCATCCTCAAGAGAAATGTGGGATAAATCCCTAAAAAGGCAAGTAAGAGGAAAAATCCCACCACTTAGAAATATGTGCATTCAAAGTGTATTTTATATTTTATTTAATTAAAAGGTAGGTTTTCTTTTAATTAAATAAGATTATTTTATTTAATTAAAATGGATGTTTTCTTTTAATTAAATAAGATTATTTTATTTAATGAAAAGGGATGTTTTATTTTAATTAAATAAGATTATTTTATTTAATTAAAATGGATATTTTCTTTTAATTAAATAAGATTATGGATAAAATGATCAAACTTTAGGAAATATTGAAATAATTGAATTAATTATGATTTGATCAAGGAAATTGATTTGAATTGAAAATATTGCAAGGCATTAATTCAAGAAATTGATAAATTAATTCTGTCATTTGATAAATTGAAGAATGGGGGCCCATAGTCTAGGCGACCATTTTAGGGTGCATACAGCCTTTATCTCCTAATTTCTAAATGATTTTCCTGACCTTGGATTTATCTAGAGATTGGGAGATTGCCTTTATCTCTAGATCTTTGAATGCCTTTACTAACCCTGAGTTTATTTGGAGACTTGGAGACAAGCTCTTACCTCTAAATCTATGAATGAACTCAACTTGAACTCATCCTTAACCTCAGGTTCATCCGGAAATTGGGAGACCAATCTATCTCTAGATCTCTGAATCATTTTCTTGACCTTGGGTTTATCTAGAGAATTGGAGACAAGCCTTTGATCTCTGAATCTCTGAATAAACTCAACCTTAACTCATCTTAAACCATGATTCGATCTGGAGATTAGGACACTAGATTATCTGTAGATCTGTGAATCATTTTTCTGACCTTGGGTTTATCTAGAGACTTGGAGACAAGCCTTTGATCTTTGAGTCTCTGAATAAACTCAGCCTTAACTTTTCTTTAGCCTAAGGTTCATCTGAAAATTGGGAGACAAGCTTACCTCTGGATCTCAGATTGATTTTGCATACCCTGGGTTTATTTGGAGACTTGGAGACAAGTCTTTAGCTCTGAATCTATGAATAAAATTAACCTTAACTTTTCTTTAACCTCAGGTTCATCTGGAGATTGGAGACAAGCTTACCTCTGGATCTCAGAATGATTTTGCTAACCCTGGGTTTATTTGGAGGCTTGGAGACAAGCCTTTATCTTTAAATCTTGGAATGCTACTAGTCTTCCATGTGTCACCATCTCCTTTTCATGCGGGTCCCACCCAAAACATGTTTCCTTTTGAATTCTCTTATCTGACATACAAATTGAGGTGCCTCCTACACGTGTGCACTTTGAGCCTCCATGATCTTTCTTTACATTATGATGCAAGCGCTCTTTCATTTAAACACCTCATAATTCCTCCACCCCACCAATGTGTAATTATTGGTTTTATAATTTTTAAAGCTTTACCTGTCTATGCGCCCAAAAACATGTTTTATACCTCCTTTGGTGAGCCCAACATTCCCCTGGCTAAAGGGCCCACCAATGAGCCTCTTGGCTCTTTCTTCAAACTAATGTGCAAGTGTTTTAGCATATAAATGCTTGAGAAGTCAGTCCCCCAACAAATGCGAGATAATGCATTTTACATATTTTCCAAGTCTTTTTATATGCGCCAACTTTAGCATTATGCCTCTCTGCAATCCTCATGTCAAACACTACACAAACTTCTTCCTATGTCCCATGCGCAGGCTGCCAACACATTTTGTTTTTGTTTTAAGTTTCAAAGCTTTTTGTATGCGTGGGCTACCAAGTCTCCTTCCTGAACAAACTCTTCATTTCACAAACCAGTGCAACCCTGCTCCATGATTGCATAAGATTTCAATTCAATGCGCTGCCTCCTGGTATTTTATCCTACCAATTACAATTTGAATGCTTTTAAATAATTTTAATTCCATGTGTGGGCTCTTTACTTGGTTTACACATGCTATTTTCACATTGGTTTTGAGTTTCTTTGGTCCATGTGCTGCATTCTATACTCGTGAAACCCAACCTCTTCTCCAGCTCTCCACGCATAACCTCCTTTTGCTTGCACAACTTATCCTCTTCAATTTGCACACAACCTTTCAAAAAGAACATACACATGCCAATTGTAATTCATTGGTTTTAAGTTTTTTATGTTTTTCATCCCATGCACTCATTTCATCTTTGTTTACATTGTGCAAACCTCTTGGCAATTTTTTTGCTTGGCGTATTCCTCCACCCTTTAAATACAATCTCTTCCTCCTCTTTACTGTGCATGCTTCCCTTTATGCATTGCAGAATGCATATGTTTTTCTTATTTCACATGCCAATTGCATTTGTTTGAAATTTAAGTCTTGTTTTATCACTAGCCTCTTGCATACAATGCGCAATCCTCCTTTTCCTTGCACAGGCCTTTGAAAGAGATGTGCATACATTCCAAAAAGATACGCAAACATTCCTTTCTTTCAACAACATTAAGAGCCTTTCCCTGCTCTCTATTAGCGAAGGATACAAAGAGTCTTTGAGCTCCATTGCAACCCCATTTTCATTTGATGTAGCCTCTAACAACTAAAGTGATGAAAGAAAAAGTTGTGCCATGCTCTTAATCTTCTCCATTGAATTCCTTGCTAAGAATCACTACATATAGATTTGATTCTTATTTATAAAAACTGATCCACTAAAAGAATTGGCAAACCATCCTTGGAGCCCTATATTAAAAATTTGGTTTACAACTACATGTTCCACTACACTGAACATTCTCCTCTTTGATCATCACATTTTCTTGGAAATAACACTTTAGGAATCTTATGTTCCCACAAAAACTACTATTTAAATCAACAATTGATTTAAAATAATAAGGTACTTTAAAAACACATAAAATGAGCGATGAATTTCAAAAAGTTGTGTCCTTGAGATTGTGGTTTGAAAATCATCATTCTTGACACTATTTCCATCTTCAATTTATCCATGCGTGGATTATTTAACAATTGGACCATGAAACATTGAACTGGCGACCATTAGAAACAACTTTTATATCTCTGCAATACTGATCTGAAGAATGATAAGTAGTCTCTCAAAAAAACCTCACAAACTAATCAAATGATTGCTTGAAGGATTTAGAACCGACAAACTAGGAGATTTCCATGTTTATCATTACTCTACAAAACCAAAACTCCCCGATGCTTCCTGAAGTGAGACATTTTAATCTCCCAAGTTGACCACTTTCACAAACTGCAAAAGCACTTGCTGAAGATAATAGAAATTGAATTTGGAATCAACCTCGAAAGAATACCAAAACATGCTTTGAGATCGTGCCAGTTATCCTGGGAGTAGAATTACAAACAAGGATTATAAATCCACAACTGGTATCTCAAAACAACACTTTGATATAAAGATATCATTCCTTGAAAGTAACCACTTTGCAAAATTAATTTTGTCTAACACTGGTGATTTGCAAAAATTGCTTTTGGATTTGATTTCACAAGCCTATCAAAAGAGACCCTTACAATTTGAACCCTTGAACATGGATTCACTTTCACACTATGAATATAGAACTTCAACTAGCTTTCTCTGATGATCAACTGGTCAACCAAAACTAATATCCAAAGTCAGCACTTTCAAAACTTTCTAAACTTAAATACAAGGAAAATGCAGAAATTTGAATTGGAAAGTGTTGGGAAAAGTGATAAAATGAATTGATCAAAGTCTAAAACTCTTCATAGAGGTACATTTCCATGTTTTCAATATAGGGGAACATTCAATTCCTCATTTTCTTGAACTGGGTGCAACTTTTAAGACCTCAAAGTAGGACATTTTGTAATTCTGCACTTGACACTCAGAGAAACAGAATAAATTACAAATGGAAAGGCTTTGGAAAACTTGTCATATAAACTCATAGGGGTCTACAAATGGGCATGGAGGTTCAATTTATTGTGTACAACATCTAGGAACAATCCATAATGTCATACCTATCCATCCAGTCAAAGATATAAACCACCAAAGTGAGTCACTTGATAAAAACTGGGAACATGCACAAATGCAGATTTGAATCAACACCTCCAAATGGATACCTCCAAAACATATCAAAACTAAAATATGAGGGTTGAAACCCACTATAATTTCTCTATGAAAGGTGCTAAACACTCTCTCCAATAATTTTCTCCATACAATCTTCGAGTCTCAATTTACATGCATTCAAAGTAGGCCCTTTCAAAAGCATTTTTAGGGCAGTGACTTCTGCCTTAGAGAAATTTCCACTTAGCCACTCTAAAATTTATCCAGAATTTTAGAGCTCCAACAATGGTTCTAATTGGGTACACGTGCCCCATGTGGGCATGTAGAGTGTTGGAATTATATTGGAATGATGTACTGAGAGGGGAGGGGTGAATCAGTACCTCTAAAACTTTTCTTAGTTAGCCCATTAACCCTTAATCATCAGTTTGTAAATTATCTTATCTAACTATTCATCTTTCTTTATGTATATGTAGTCATATCATAAGTTCTTTAGTATGTAATCATAAAAGAAACATTCATGAAAATAGATAACACATGACATAAGATATGATATCGTAGAAAACTTCTATTAGGAAGTAAAAACTATGGTGGGGATTGTTACCCACAAGACTTCACTATTTGCAGATAAGAAGGGGCCGGTTAAGGCTTACAATTGGTCACTTCTGATGACCTACCCTATTAGGAGTATTACAGTGGAGATCTGTTAAGATCTACTTCGTTTGAAGCTTTAGCAACATTGTTAAGTGTGCACTTTGTTAAGAGATTTGTAAAGAACGTTTAAGTCCACCTTTTACAAAAGGATTTTAGATGTGATGCACTTGTAAGAATGAAGCTATACAAGTCTTTGATCTGATGATGCATGCAATCTCCTATTTTTGATAACAGATCCAATGAAGCTTCCTATGTATGATTAAACATCTTTCCATGATTGAATAATGCCTTTCTCTGCTCGTCAGTAGCCTCTGTGTGTTCTTGACAACTGACGTGATATGTTTCTTAACTTTGCATGAATTCTACCTTCTGCTCCTTAGATTCTCTTCATGGCTATCAACAACAATGAATTTATCACTCACAATTGATTGAACATCTATTTATACTAGATCTTAGCTCAATTCTTGATTCACGCTTTTGCAAGTTAACTCTAGATCCAAGGTTTATAACTTGACCTTGATCTTTAGTTAGATATGTTTTAGATCTGTTAGGATTCTTTAAAACATTTATTTAAAGCTTGCTTGACCCTCAAGTTATGATTTAAAACAAATTAAAACTCTATAAATAGAATTACAATTCTTTATCTGATGTGTAAAACTTAGATCCACTTTTTGCGGGTTCTCTAACTGACTATCGGTTCTGACGGTCAGTTTTCTTTGCCGTCGGTGTTCCTTTCTTGAATTGTTCATCGGGTATGCCTTTTCTATGCTCTATCAGTTTTGTTCTCTAAATTTGTATCATCGGTGATGATCTCTGTGTTATGTTATTGACCCGTTGGTGATGTCCTGTTCACTTCGTTGGTGCAACACTTGCCAATGTTCGTCAGTCAATTCTATACTTAGCATTTTCACGTGACACTGTGATCTGTTGGGTATGCTTTCTGTTTGCTGGTAATACTTGTAGTCCGTTGGTAATTCTTGTAGTCCACCAGTAATGCCTATACTGATGATCTCTATCAATTTTTTTCACTAAGTGTACTAATGGAAAAATAATGTCATCAATCTCCCCCTTTGACATTAGTATCAAAAACATGATATGTGCAACATACTAAATGTATTAGTATGTACACTTGTGTATACTCCTTCCTTAGTCATTTGATTGACTACCCCTATGTATATTCTAGTAGGTGTAAGCATATATACATATGTACTAAGTATATATACATATGTACTAATTATATATACATATGTACTCTCCTTTTTTTTGATATATTGTACATAGCTATCTTTATTTTGTACATACAATAAACATGTCCTATCTATTCCTCCTTTTTTGATAATAAAGGCAAAGGTACTTATAACTTGTCAAAAAGATGGGAATGTGAGGACTTGGTCTCCTCCATCATCTTTTCCCATTTATCCTTCAACATTTCTAGATCCATGTGCTCAAGTGATATCCTTACATGTATATCATAGATGTTGTCTACTACAGACATCTCAGGGGTTGTAATAAGGTTTATTGCTTTAGAAATATGCTGCTGTAGAATAGTAAGATTAGGCAATATGTGTGCCTATAGCTCTATAATCTCACCTCTTAGTTGTGTTTCAGCATTCCATATCTCTTGCCTTACTCTATTAGCCTTAATGAATATTTCATGATGCGCCTTGATACTTTCTGCATTTGAGGTTAGGCTTTGTGCACTTGCTGTGACATTAGAATCTATCTCTGCTAATTTGTCACTATTTTCCTTTGTAAACTTTTCAAGCATGCACATCTTTTGAACTAAGGTAATTGCCTCAGCAATCATAGGCTCTAATTGATTAGTTAGTTCAGAGAAATTTACCTTGTTCACTGCCACTTCTTGGCTGATTTTATCAATTAACTTGTATTGATACTTCTTATCTGCTTGTTCTTCCATAGCTTGTTCTGCATCTATATTCTGGTCTGTGATTGCGTCGGTGAGAATAGCTATTTTTTCTTTAACTGTAGCATTTTGTTCCAGTTTCACCTCAAGAACAAGTTGTTGTAGTATGTCTCTTGCTTTTTCAAGTGCCATTGTTTCCCTATGTTCTTGTATCATTTTCTGTTGAATGGATTTTTGTTGACATAGCACTCCAAACTCTTGAAGTTTATCACTATCCAAAGTAGTGATATCCCACTTTGGGACTTCAATTACTTCATCCAATGTAACAGCCAAGATGTCTTTCTTCAATGTTTTCTTCTTCTTCTTCTTCTTCTTTGGCTAGGTGAAAGATTGATGTACTACCATTTGTAAGGCTTGAGATTGGGTGGACCTGGTACGTGAGGGTCAAGAAGATGAAGCATCCTTTTGTATTTGTTCTGAGTCCACGGATTGGTTTGGTGAAAACGTCTCCTCATTTACCTTAGGTGTATCAACATATATATCTTCTTTTAGTTGTGTGCCTTCATCCTTCTTGACTCCTTCACTTTTATCTTTTTCTTCACCCTTTCTCATGGTATCCTCAGTTTTGGTATTTGCCTCTTTATTTTGATCTTTCAACACTTCTTACTGGTTGTCGGTTGCATCCTTCATTTTAGTATCTGTATTCTTGTGAGTGTTGGATGCATCTTTGTTTTCATCGGTACCCATATCCTTGGGTATATCATCATCTTTCTTAGATGATTTGTTTTGAGTTGACTGAATATCAATAACATCTATTAATATATTCATATTGTATGGTGTATTGGCTGTTGTAGTGTCAATAGTTGTATCCTATCCATCGGTATTTCCCTTTGCAATATTTATGTCTTCATCCTTTTGTACTTCTATTGCAGAGTCTTGTCCTGTAGTGGTATTGAAAATGTTGTCTAACCATAATTCATCATTTATATCATCATCTAAGTTACCTTTTATCATTAACTCTTCTTTGGTAACTCCTTCATTCTCTAAGTTGATGTGGACGGGACTTGTTGGTACTTGATTGTTCTCACTGTCTTTAGGCCATTCTTCATCTATAATATCAACCTGTTTCTAGCCTTTTATTTGGACTTCTTCACTATCTAACTCAGCTTGTGAGTTATCTCCTTGAGTGAAATTTTCCTTCTCATCACTACTCTCCTTAGCAGGATTGAGTATCTTGCTCCACTTATCATGAGCTTCTTTCTCTAGTTCTATGAACTTCTCTTCAAGAAATTTATAAGCTCTCATCTTGAATAAGAAATTTTTATCATATTTCTGCATGATTTCATTAATTTCTTCCCTTTTTGATTCAGGAGGCATAAGAGAAACAAGTACTCTTCCTCTTATCCTCTTCTCCTCATGTAGTGAAAATGTGAACCTAGAAGATAATCTAATTAATATTTTTTGAGGTACATCACGTGTAGTGAACTGAAGTGGGACATAATAATGTCTACACATTTTAGCTATAATAACATCTTCAATTTTATTCTGTTCTACTGAATCCCGTCTCAGCCATTTCCTAATCTTAGGATGTCCAATAGATGATGCTTCAAAAATGTACTTACATATTTCATCAATATTTTTAGTGGTTGATGTTGCCTTTGCTATTTCATTTGCTTGTTTGATTGCAGTGTCAGGCTCATCCATAGCTATGTCTTCTAAATCCTCAGTTGTCTGAACACATTTTCTCCTTTTGATAGGTTGCCTGACTGGTTGTTTTGCCTTTGTTGTTTTAGGTTTCCTTTTATAGACCTTTCCTTTTACCATGGGAGAAGGAGTTGCATCATTTGCTTTCTGACTCCTTGTTCTTGATTTATTAGGTGGAGGAGGAGGTGGTGAATAAGATTCCTCTTCCTCTGATTCATTTTGATCTATTATGTCACCAATGGGTAGCTAGTCCTCGCTGATTTCCTCCTTACCCTCTTGTTCCTCTTCATCTTCCTTTTCTTCTTCACCTTTAGAAGATATATTCAATTGATTTTTCAAGTTCTTCACCATTCTTCCTGACTATTTTATAGCTCTCTTGATAACAAGATCTATTTTAATCTTCTGTTTGGCCTCTTCATAGGTGCCAAATCTTGGTTTCTTGTTGTCCATTGGTTCATTTAATAGTGCCTCAATGTACTCCTTGGCTAGTCCTGCCTTGATTTCATATTCTAACCGTGTGATCCATGAATTCCTAGGTACTACTACTTGTATGTATGTGAAGTCAATGTTCTCTTTATGTTCCTCTATCAAATTTTCAGGAATTCTTATTCTGTCTTGTAGCATTTCCTTAATAGTTTTGAAATACTCATGCATAACATTATCAAAATTTATTCCTAGTGATTCTATGAATTCACCTATTTGAATGGTTATGGGCCTGATTGTGTCCCATACAACTTTTCCTATGGAAGGAAAGTATTCTTCAAAGTAAAAGAATATGTACATTACGAGGGAACCAAACTTACAAGTGTTTGTCCTTGAAGATCTTATTGTGCACATGTTCTCCTCTAGTTGATGTAATAGGATCTTTGCAAGATCCATCTTCTTTCCCTGTTTGATAATCTTGTATGCTATGCTCATAGCAGTACTAGATATGTTGTTCATTCTACTTGCTTGGAAGATTTTTTATCCAACAATACATGCTCCAAACTTCAGCTCTACGTCGGTAATGGTGTTGACCTTTAGTGCTCTTTTATCCGATTTAGCACCAGTCAATGTTTCCACTTCTACCAGGATGGGTTCTTGTGAGCTTGTGGTTTATTGGTTGTAGGATAACCATTAACCGCATGAATAACATCCTTAGTTATTGGTTTTGGCTTATTAAGCCATAAAGTCTTGTTGTGCATTCTGCTAAGAACACTCTTTACCCACTCTGTTTTGAAGACCTTGAGAAAATGCAGTCCATTCGTGAGTCCCTTTACTTCCATATGTTTATGCTCTTTTTTGAGCTTTCCAACATCATCACATAGTGCCTTGTAGGCATTATCTAGGTCTAGATCTCCTATTTCTGAGATCTTGCAGTGAATATAGGACCTTACGTCCTCTACTAGTAAAACCCTAGGTGGGATTCTGGAGAATGCTCCGGAATCGTTAGGTTGTGAAGCAATTTTTGGGTGTATCTTGAACTTGGGTTCAGCACAAGAGCCTCTGCTGACAAGCTTGAAAGATTTCACCTTGTTTTCCTTAATCTTCTCAACTCTAGAAGTTGATGCCATCGCATTACAAAAATTTAGGGCTTTTTGCAAATAAAATAGTGCGGTTGATGAGTGTGATTACTTACAGGTTCTTTGTGCTTGCCTATGAATGTGAATGATTTTGAGTCAAATTGATTCTTGCTGGGTGGCTCTCCAAATAACTCTGAAATCACTCTTGTCATGCCCAAAAGTTGGGCAAAAACACACAAACAAAATTTTTTAATAACACACATAAACAGGGTACCCAAACAAGCATAAGGGTATCATGTGCACGCAAAATGGTGCAAGGGGTAAACAAAAACCAGGAAAGGTCTCAAGGAGAGGAATAGCTTTCACAGCTATCATAAGGGATGACTAAAGTTCCAAACTGGAACTGCACGCAAAATGAGGTAGTTGACCGAAAGTCAACTAGAGATGACCAAAAGTCAATGATACATTGAAAAGGTGAAAGGTACAACTAGGGTTTGCTTAGACCCAAAGGAAGAGTCATACACGCAAATCAAGATAGTTTGACTAAAAGTCAACTAGGGTTGACCAAAAGTCAACTATGTCTTAAAATATGTGAGGAAGGGTCACTAGGGCCTACTAAGCACTGAGGAAGTCAAAGGTGCACAAAATGAGATAGTTGACCAAAAAGTCAACCCATGTTGACCAAAAAGTCAACTATCTCCAAAAGGCTTGAAACTGAAACCCTAGGGGGAGTACTGGGTTCCAATATTGAGACCAACGGACAAAGTTTGACCATGGTTGACCGAAAGACAACTGTGTACGAAAATAATCAAAGGTGACGAAAAAAGGCTAGAAAACTAACAAAGAAAGATTAGATTAAAAATTTAAACGTAAATAGGCTTAATACCTATTCTTTTAAGCATTAAAACTTTAATAAAAATGTTTGAATTAAAATCCCCTAAAAGAACATTTACTTAACATTTCAAAACTATACTTTGAACAATCTTAAATTATTATATTATAAACTACATCCCAAATAAGAATTAATAAACTAAATCTAATCTATTCAGTAATTAAGTCGATATATATAATTAAAATCTTAAATATTAATCTAAAAACAAATCTAATTCTGAAACTTTATTTAAAATCTATCTATTAAGAAAAAAAATTCCGAATATGACAAATTTTAAATAAATATATAAAAATACTATTTAATAACTAAATTTAAATCATACATAAAAAAAACATCCTAAAACCTAAAATATAACCATTTAAATCTATACCAAATTCCTAAATAAGGATACTAATATGCGATTCATATATAATTTATTTTAATAAAACAAAAAAAAATCCTAAATGAAAAAAAAAAACACAGCCCCTAAAAGAAATTAATCCCAAAAACAAAAATCACTGAGGGAACAAATGGAAAGCGCAGAGGGCAGCGACGAACAAAGGAGTCGGTGGCGGGGAGAAGGTGGAGGTGGGCGGCAGCGAGTTAAAACCCGGCGGCGGCAGAGGATTCTTCAAACGGAGAGGGGGAGTGGGGGTTGGCACGGCGCGGCGCCACCGCCCGACTGTGTATACACAGTGGGCGGGGTGTGCCGGCCGCGGCCGACTCCCCACCCTCCACTATGTATTAACACAGTGGTCGGGCTTCCCACCATGCGGCCCGAGGCGCTGGGTCGGGGACGGGCTTCGGCCCTCCCCGCCCAAACCCGAACTTAATTAATTTTTTTTTTAAATAAAACATGCGAATTTCTATATTTTAAATATATAAAAACATTTGGTTAATATAATAACCTTAAAGCTTAAATATGGCATAGTAAAAGTAATTTTTTAATGACTGGTGAAAATCTCTGTATACCTCAAAACAGGGGGTATATGGGGGCTCTATTTTTTAAATCTGATTGCACCATCATGACCTATATTTTCTTGCAAAGACATTGATGGAAATTTTTTATAATTTAGAGTATATATAAATTTTGCATAAATTTCAAAATATCTTAAGTGTAAATATGTTCTTCACCAAACACAATCATTTTCTTAAACC
>MU223317.1:2566247-2587492 GCA_018584345.1 Thuja plicata | reverse complement strand
AACATTTACATAAAGCTTGCTTGACCCTCAAGTTATGATTTAAAACAAATTAAAACTCTATAAATAGAATTACAATGCTTTATCTGACATGTAAAACTCAGATCCACTTTTTGTGGGTTCTCTAACTAACTGTCGGTTCTGACGGTCGATTTTCTTTGCCGTCGGTGTTCCTTTCTTGAACTGTTCATCGGGTATGCCTTTTCTGTACTCTGTTAGTTTTGTTCTCAAAACTTGTATCATCGGTGAAGATCTCTGTGTTATGTTATTGACCCGTCGGTGATGTCCTATTCACTTTGTTGGTGCAACACCTACCAGTGTTTGTCGGTCAATTCCATACTTAGCATTTTTGCGTGACACTATGATCTATCAGGTATGCTTTCTATCTGCTGGTAATTCTTATGGTTTGCCGGTAATGCTTGTAGTTCACCGGTAATGCTTATACCGATGATCTCTATCAATGTTTTTCACTAAGTGTACTAATGGAAAAATAATGTCATCAGTAGAGGACTTAGAATCTCTTGGTATAACAGACCATTCATAAAAACAAATCAAAATTTTCACTTCTCTTCTCAAAAATTGGGATCCTTACTAAAAGAAAAGCACCACACAACTGAAAGCAAAGAAACTGTACAAAATATACAAATAGCCTCAAGCCCCAAAACTGAAATTAGTCTTTACCTCTTTCAAATTGTTGAAATTGCTACTTCCTGCAACATGATTAAAAACACTACCAAAAATCCTCAACATATCATATAAAAATACTCACAATTTTCTCAGTCATTAGGTGCTAGGAAAATTACCATGTATTGTAATCACCGATCATTATGTCACACCAAAATATCACACCCTTCACTATTATTGACTTGTTGAAAAAGAGGAATACTCTAATTCTTTCACATAGATGGAATTAAATACATCTTCAAAACTAGTTTGCACTACAATAAAAGACTCTTTTATAATAACACTTCACAAACTAGAATAGAACATCTCTAAACAAAAATTTGACTGCATAAGATTGGAGACAACTTTCTGATTACAGCTCCTATCAACATATTGTAAAAAATTATTGTCAATTAATGGTTCAACTATTACTTGTAAATCTAAGAAAGCACATTCAGATTCATCCCTTTCTTCAGTTTCATGATGTACACAATAATCCTTGACATTAAACTCATCAAAAATTGAATCCATACCAGCATATGAATCTTCATACTCATCATATATGACATTATCAAACTCCTCACATGCATATAGATTATCATCTCATAAATTATCCAACCCCAGTATAGGAAAAGAATCAAGAATACATGTGTCATATTTCACGCCCTCATCAATATCATCACCATCAAAACATATATCCATTGGGCATGAAATTATAGAGTCATATTTAGATGCATACCTCTAAAAATCAACAGCTAAGAGTTCTGAGATTTTCTCACTGCTTAGTGGGCATTGGACTTCATGTTTACCTTCTTTGGCCTCTTGATCGATGCTGTAAATATCTCCCCTATTGGAAAAAAGGAGTGAAACCTCTTGGATCATATGATCTTGTGTAAAGAAATCACTCCAGCAACTTACATCCGCATTGTAGTAATCATCTTACTGTTCACACAAAATTTCTTTAAATTGAAAAAATAAATCTACATCATTATGCTGAGAAAAAGAAAAATCTACAGACTCAATGGGAACAATTTCAACTATAGATTCATCTTCACCATCTTGCTGTTCATAGACTTCATTGTCAGCATTATAATCAGCATCATCTACATAACTAGCTCCATATTCAACATCCTCTACATAACTAGATTCATATTCAACATCCTCAACATTTTTAGATTCTGATTTATTAATAAAATCTATCCATTCTATGACATGTTTAATTTCTTTCTCTCTAAGAGATGTAGACCAATTTACTGATTCAGGCACACAAAGCTCTAGAAACAAATCAATCCATGCTAATTATGGAAACTCAATGCCATAAGCTTATCAATTGCATTACGAAACCTTTGATAAAACAAATATGCTGAATCTTTCTTCCTTTCTCCTACCCTTACCCTTAAAATCAATAGGGATTTCTCTTGGATGGTTTTCTCTCTTAATGTAATATCTTTATTGAATTTCTCAATATCTTCCTGATAAATTTTAAATATAGAAAATTTAACCCAATCCATTAAAGTCGGACTCTCCATTTGAACAATTCACTTAAAAACACATCTTATTCTGTCATAAAAAATTCCATCAAAATTTATGCAATCATTTTCTTCACATAACCACAACATACTTCTGATTTTGCAAATGAACTTTTAGAACAAGAAGTATGAAAAAATTCATATCTATTCTCATTTTTTTTTAATGACTTCTTCACCTATAAGGGACTTTTCTTTCTCATAAAAATAGAGGATTACCTGGACAAGAACTGCAACTTATGCTCTTTTTGCTTCTTGACTGGAAATACAACATATTTAGAGCCTCTTTTGTAGCTCCATCAAGTTCTTTTATCATAGAGTCGCCACCTCCTTGTAGAGGAAATATTTCAAACAACAAAATCCATTTAGAAACTATTTTCAATTGTGGGCTTGTTCCAATCAGAAAAGTTGCACAATCCTCTTTACACTCATTGCCATGAAAACACTTCCAGGTTGTTCTTACTCATAGAACTGAAATGAATTTCAGATTCTTTTTCTGGCTCTCTCTCTTACAATCATATTATGATGTTGATTCAGCCAAGAAAGGAAACAATCATCTTAAACTTCACATAAAAACTGCTAGTCACAAGTTTTACACTGGCACAAAACAACCAAGATTCTCCAATTTTAACAGAGTCTCCACCCACAACAAGTATGGGATAAAATAAAATAAAGATTTCACAGATTTGATATGAAATTTAGAACAACATAGGTTCTTTGACAAGTTCAATAATATTTTCTACATCTTTCCCAGCAGAGTCGCCATTTTGTTACTGATTTTTCTTGCAGAATCTGTTTAAGAATCAATGCTTGACTCTATGACTCCCAACTCATGATTATTGCAAGTAAAATGACTAATTAATGAGGATTTGATCCTCCTTCTTCTTCAAGCTGCACAGACTTAGGTGGGTGTACCTCTTGACTTATCGTTTCCCATTAAATTAGACAATGGATCAAGGATTTTGATCCTTCTTCTCTTCAAGATTAGAAGGCTCAGGCAGGATAACCTAATGGATTCAATTATTTAATGAATCAATAACAATTTCTGTATTCTTTAATATAGATCCTAGATATCTATGCTCTTAAGCAAAAAATAAAAGATTGCTCAAAATTTTGATGGATTGATGATGATCACTACTAGACCAGTAGAGACCAGTGCCTTATTCATTGGGCAAAGAGTAAGAAGAAGATATATCCATAGATGCTTATTAATAATAACACATCAAGAACCCAGGGGAAATGCCTTCCAAGTCACCTCCTCATTCCCATATCTATGTATCAAATTCCTATGAAAGTCTAAAACTCTCTAAAACTACCCTTAAGACTTACTCTCTCCTTGAAAGAAACTTAAAAACAATCTCACAATTACCTTATAACTAGTGTATTTAAAATGCCTTATAGATTTAATACACAAGAATTCAAAGAAAAGCACATGAAGACATCATAGATATGCAAAAGGAATTCCTACTATATTCTCATTAAAATCTCTCTGTTTCAATACATCATAATGACAAAAGATTTTTAAAATAGACTCAGAATCAGAAAACTGCCCAACAACATTAATTTCACCATCCTTGTAACAATGGAGAAGACATAAGATATAGAGAAAGGGAAAACCAAACTTAACCCTAACTGATGCCTATCTATTTGCAAGAAACTTCTACAAATATCTTCTTTCCTCCAAAAATCTGATTTGCTTTCTTTCCTTTGAAATGCCTTTGAACTTCAATCATTCTACTTAATAAACTTGATTTCACTTGCCTCTTCAAAATCTGAAATTCTTCTAAGCTCACCTTTGAGATCTGATTTCATTTTGCCCTTGGAAATTTCTTCTAGTGAATGCTCCTTCATGCTTTGAAGATAAATAATTGCAATGTTTTAAAAACATTATAAGGTTGTGCAGATTTAAATCCTCTATCTCCATTTAATCTTTGATGTATGTATTTGAACTATATAGTCTTTTACCTTTTATTATTCCTTCACTTTATATATTTATCTGTACACTTGTGTCTTGCATTTTCTCTCTTTTATGCATATTCTTTCCCAGAACTCACCAGATTTTTCCACTTGTCATGTGCTAGTTTGCTCTCAAGTCTACCTGGGTTCATTTGGAGATTCAGAGACTGCCCTTATCTCCTAATCTCTGAATGAGTTTATTGACCTTGGGTTTATCTGGAGATTGGGAGATTTACTTTATCTCTAGATCTTTGAATGCCTTTACTAACCCTGATTTTATTTGGAGACTTGGAGACAAGCTCTTACCTCTGAATCTCTAAATGAACTCAAAATGAACAAATCCTTAACCCCAAGTTCATCCAGAGATTGGGAGAATAGTCTATCTCTAGATCTCTGTATCATTTTCTTGACCTTGGGTTTATCTGGAAACTTGGAGACAAGCCTTTGATCTCTGAATCTATGAATAAACTCAACCTTAACTCATTTTGAACCATGATTTGATCTAGAGATCAGGAGACTAGCTTATCTCTAGATCTCTAAATCATTTTGCTGACCCTGGGTTTATCTGGAGACTTGGAGACACACCTTTGATCTTTGAATCTCTAAATAAACTCAACCTTAAATTTTATTTAACCTCAGGTTCATCTGGAGATTGGGAGACAAGCTTATCTTTGGATCTCAGAATGATTTTGCTAACCTTGGGTTTATCTGGAGACTTGGAGACAAGCCTTTACCTCTGAATCTCTCAATATACTCAACCTTAAATTTTCTTTAACCTCAGGTTCATCTAGAGATTGGGAGAAAAGCTTACCTCTGGATCTTAGAATGATTTTGCGAACCCTGAGTTTATTTGGAGACTTGGAGACAAGCATTTACCTCTAAATCTTAGAATGCTACTGGTCTGCCACATGTGATGGTCTCCTCTATGTGTGGGTCCCACAAAAAACATGTTTCCTTTTGATGTCATTTGTCTGGTATGTAAATTGAGGTGCCTCCTATGCACGTGTGCCCAAAGATTCCATGCTCTTTCTTCATACTATGATGCAAGTGATCTTGCATTTAAACACCTCAGAATTCTTCCACCCCAGTAATGTGGGATTATTGGTTTTACAAATTTTAAAGATTTACCTATCTATGCACCCAAAAACATGTTTTATACCTCCTTTGATGAACCCAACATTCCCCTAGCTAAGCGGCCCGCCAATGAGCCTCTTGGATCTTTCTTCAAACTAATGTGTAAGCATTTTAGCATATAAATTCTTGAGAAGTCACTCCCCTAGCAAATGTTGGATGATGCATTTTACA
The DNA here is from genome assembly GCA_018584345.1 of Thuja plicata. Classification (NCBI taxonomy): domain Eukaryota; kingdom Viridiplantae; phylum Streptophyta; class Pinopsida; order Cupressales; family Cupressaceae; genus Thuja; species Thuja plicata. The sequence goes on along the minus strand of MU223317.1, from coordinate 2,582,045 downwards.
TGTATTCCAAGTCTTTTTATATGCGCTGACTTTGGCATTATGCCTATGTGCAATCCTCATGTCAAACATTGCGTATACTTCTTCCTATGTCCCACGCGTAGGCTGCCAACACATTTTGTTTTTGTTTTAAGTTTCAAATATTTTTGCATGCATGGGCTACCTAGTCTCCTTCTTGCGCAGACTCTATTTCACAAACTACCACAACACCTGCTCCATGCTTGTGCATGCTTTCAATTCAATGCACTGCCTCGTGGTATTTTACCCTACCAATTACAATTTGAATTCTTTTAAATTTTTTTAATTCCATGCCTGGGCTCTTTTCTTGGTTTACACCCACTGTTTGCACATTGGTTTTGAGTTTCTTTGTTTCATGCACTGAATTCTATACTCGTGAAACACAACCTCTTCTCCAACTCTCCACGCATGACCTCCTTCTACTTGCGTAGCTTATCCTCTTCAATTTGTACGCAACCTTTCAAAAAGCACATACATAGGTGCCAATTGTAATTCATTGGTTTTAAGTTTTTTATGTTTTTGATCCCATGCGCTGGTTTCTTCTTTGGTTACATTGCACCGACCTCTTGGCAATTTGCTTGCTTGGCATAGTCCTCCACCCTTTAAATGTAACCTCTTCCTCTTGTTTACTATGCATGCTTCCCTTTATGCATTGTGCAATGCATATGTTTTTCTTATTTCACATGCCAATTGTATTTGTTTGAAATTTAAGTTCTTGTTTTAATACTAACCTCCTCCATACAATGCACAATCCTCCTTTTCCTTGCGGAGGCCTTTGAAAGAGATGTACAGATATTCCAAAAATATACACAGACATTCCTCGATTTCAACAACATTAAGATCCTTTCCCTGCTCTCTCTTAGCGAAGGATACAAAGAGTCTTCGAGCTCCATTGCAACACCATTTTCATTTGATCTAGCCTCTAAAAACTGAAGTGCTGAAAGAAAAAGTTGTGCCATGCTCTTCATCTTCTCCATTGAATTCCTTGCTAAGAATATCTGCGTATATATTTGATTATTATTTATAAAAAACTGATCCACTAAAATAGTTGGAAAACCATCCTTGGAGCCCCATATTAAAAATTTGGTTTACAACTACATGTTCCACTACACCGAACATTCTCCTCTTTTCTCATCAAATTTTCTTGGAAATACCACTTTAGGCATCTTATGTTCCCACAAAAACTACTATTTAAATCAATAATTGATTTAAAATAACAATGTACTTTAAAAACACATAAACTGAGCGATGAATTTCATAAAGTTTTCCCTAAGCTCATGGTTTTCAAATCATCATTATCAACACTATTTCATCTTCAATTTATCCAAGCATGACTTATTTCACAATTGGACCATGAAGCATTGAACTGGCGACCATTAGAAACAACTTTTATATCTTTGCAATACTGATCCAAAGAATGATAAGTAGTCTCTGGAATAGACCTCACAAACTAATCAAATGATTGCCTAGAGGTTTCAATACCAAAAAAATAGGAGATTTCCATGTTTATCATTACTCTAAAAAACCAAAACTCCCTGATGCTTCCTGAAGTGAGACATTTTAATCTCCCAAGTTGACCACTTTCACAAACTGCAAAAGCACTTGCTGAAGATAATAGAAATTGAATTTAGAATCAGCCTCGAAAGAGTACCAAACAATGCTTTGAGATTGTACCAATTATCCTAGGATTAGACTTACACACAAGGATTATAAATCCACAAATGGTATCTCAAAAAAAAACTTTGATACAAAGATATCATCCCCTGAAAATAACCACTCTACAAAATTAATTTTGTCTAACACTGGTGATTTGCAAAAATTGCTTTTGGATTTGATTTCACAAGCATATCAAAAGAGACCCTTACGGTCTGAACCCTTGAACATGGATTCAATTTCACACAAGGAATACAAAAATTCAAATAGCTCACTCTGATGATCAACTGGTCAACCGACACTAATCTACAAAGTTACACTTTCAAAACTTTCTGAACTTAAACACAGTGAAAATGCAAAAAATTGATTTGGAAAGGGTTGGGCAAAGTGATCAACTGGATTGATCAAAGTCTAAAACTCTTTATAGAGATACATTTCCATGTTTTAAATATGGGGGAACATTCAATTCTTCATGTCCTTGAACTGGGTGCAACTTGTAAGACCTCAAAGTAAGGCATTTTGTAATTCTGCACTTGACACTTAGAGAAACATAATAAATTGCAAATGGAAAGGCTTTGGAAAACTTGTCATATGAACTCACAGGGGTCTGCAAATGGGCATGGAGGTTCAATTTCATGTACAATATTTAGGAACAATCCATAATGTCATACCTATCCATCCATTCAAATATATAAACCGCCAAAGTGAGTCACTTGATAAAAAATGGGAACATGCACAAATGTAGATTTATATCAACACCTCCAAATGACTACCTCCAAAAGATATCAAAACTGAATTCTGAGGGTTGAAACCCACTATAATTTATCTATGAAAGGTTATAAACACACTCTCCAAGAATTTTCTCCATCCAAGCTCTGGGTCTCAATTTACATGCATTCAAAGTAGGCCCTTTCAAAAGCATTTTTAGGGTAGTGACTTGTACCTTAGAGAAATTTCCACTTAGCCACTCTAAAATTTATCCAGAATTTTAGAGGTCCAACAAGAATCAAGGCAAAGTTAACTAAAATGATAAATATATTTTGTGATAACACAAGTGCTACAATTATTTCCAAGAATCGTATGATGCATTCCAAGACTAAGAACATTGCAATTAAGTATCATTTTTTGAGAGACAAAGTGTAGGAGAAAGAGGTAAAGTTGGAATATGTTCCAAAAAAGGAGCATAGAGAAGATATATTCACAAAGAAACTACCTAAGGATACTTTTGAGTACCTTATAGATAAGATAGGGGTTATTCCGCTACCTGGACATAACTAAGATGTTTTAGGTGGATCAATCCAGTGAGCTTATTGCCATATCTTTCACTATGGATTGGTGATCAGGGGACTACTCCTTAGTTGGAACAGTCAGATAAAGAGGAAGAAAAATTATATATTGGTCTTATTGTGACTTTTGCATTATTTTCAAAGGGGGAGAAGAGAATAATAGAATAATCATGTTTGGGAGAAGAGAAGAGAAGTACCTGAGATCAAGATCAGAGAAAAAAAAGATGTATCAGCTAAGGGGGAGAGTTTTTTTTTTAATACCTAGAAGAGAAGCTAGCTGATTACTTGGTATTGTTTGTATTTCCATCAATGCCAAAGGGGGATATTATTGGCATAACTAATTTAGTGTATGATTTGATGGTGAATTGATGATAGGTTGATTAGTTATGATGTTGTCTTTGATCTCAACCTAGTGTTTGTTGGTTGAATGTGTACACAGTATACTAATATATGTTCAAGATATTGAATTTTGAATTGTAGAGAGAATTGGAGTGTGTGATCATACAAGAATTCTAAGTGATGTCTCTAGATTATATATCTATGACCGCAAAGATGTCTTATGTATTGAGTGAGTTATGATTGATGGAAGGTTGACAGGTTAACAGGAAGAACAAGATTTTGCACAGGAAGAATGTTTTTAGGATTTTGTCAATAGTGTTTGGATTCAAAGGTTTTGGTCATAATATGTGTTTCTTGGATATGTAATGAGGTTGTGGTTGTGACAAAATCATGTTTTGTTGATTGGAAAGAAAAGTTTCAAGTGACAGAAGGATGTTGTTCAACAAAGAGTTAAAGGTGTTCTTTAGAATAGTCAGTTAGATCCTTGACCGGTGATGATGTACCATGTTGCTATGAGTATTTATGTGTTTGAGGTATCATGGTGTTGTTTCTATCAATGAGGATTGATGATTTGGAATGTTTTTGATCATTTTTGATTGGATTTATTGGAGGTTGTGAAAGAACGTTGAAGAATGTATTTTATTTTTATTTTTCTTTGTCAAATCGATTTGCGATGAATTAGAATTCTGACCTGAGTTTGTTAGAAAGTGTTCTAGATTTTTAACATGTTTTAGGGATTTCTCATTGAGAAATAATATTGTAAAACATTTTGTAAGGAGGTTAATTTCCCTAGTATACTTGTATTGTATAAATATGTAAAATGATGAAAGAGACAAGTGTAGATCATGGATGCAGAGATGTGATCAAGAAGACAAAGTAAAGAGAAGTGTTTATGCATGTGTAGCAGAGATTGAGATTGAACTGAATTTGTATTAGAAAGGAAGTGCTATTTTATGAGATCATTTTCTTGTTTATTCCTAACAAATTCATCAATCTAAATCCCTTAACCGGGTAGATCCTAATAGATCCGAATTGTAAATCATTTAACATGGCAACTCTTTAATTAAGGTTTGAAATCCTTTAACCAGGTTAATTGTAACATGGTAAATATCCTAACAAGGCTAGAGATAAATCTCTTGACTAAGTGACTCCTAATAGGGTCTTTCTCTTAACCGGGAATTATTGTAAGCTTTTAAAAAGGCTAAGCTCTTAACCAAACGTACTTAAGAATAGTGCAGATTTTATTGGATTCCATCCCCACACATGGTTTTTCCCAGTTGGGTTTCCACGAGAAAAACTTTGGTATTATTGTGTTGCAGGTGATTTTTGATGTTTATTCTTATTTCTTAAGATTTTTATGTAATGAATGTTTATGGATGCAAGTGGTTGAATGGTTATATTACTGATTGACCCCCCCTCTCAGTAATCTTGGAAATATTATATGTAGTAAAAATCTTCTGTGTTGCTTCTTGTTGACTATCCTCAGGATCATATGTGCAAAGAGCTTCACATGGTCAAAATAAGTGGTCAGGAACTTGAGACCTAGAATACTCACCCATGTCACCATGTACTAGAGGACTAACACATTATATCAAGGTTTGAGTTAATGCATTTATGGATTCTAAGGTGTCCACCTCAATAATATACATCACAATGGAAGGAATGATCATATTCTCCATATTAGGTTTTTTAAAGGGTATAGTATTAGTAATAAATGAGAGGGGGGGTGAATCAGTGGCCTCAAATTTATCCTTCAAAATTAACCACCAATCAATAAACCTTAGATTATTATATCCCTACAAGATGCATGCCATGAAATACTAATACTGATTAACTGTCTATCAGTTTTCTCTGTCAATCCTTATTGTTTCTTAATTATCGATAAGTAGTATAACTATTATCTGAAACTCAGTAAATAAGCAGAGTATACCGATCAATCTAGAGTTAGCTATGTAAGATACAAAACAGTAAAGAAATGAATCATACACACATAACACATGAATTTTTAACATGGAAACCCTGTTAAGGGAAAAAGAACTGGGACCGGTACCCAAAATTTTCACTCTTCTGAAGTGAGCCCTGCTAGGAGCCAACCCTGTTAAAGGTTACAAACATATTGTTAAGTGAAACCTTGTTAGAGAATTTTATACATAGAGGTTGTCACTTAGTATCGGGCATCTATTGCTACCATCCTTGAATCAGCCTCCTTCTTAGACTGTCAATAGGTATCGGGCAAGTTCAATGTTAATTTCATGAATCAACCTTTTTGGTACTCCTTGAGATGTACCTCAATATATAGAAGATTGTTAAGTCCTACTCGGTTAAGAGACTTGATGCTTCAATGGTTAAACTGAAACACTATGACATGTTCATATTGCAACTTTGAATTTCATATTTTCAGATCTATTTAAGTACATTACCTCTCTAACTAATGTATAAATTAATCCTTGTGCTCCATACTTTCTTCTTTGTGATGTTGTGCTCACTGTTCGTTGGTGTCTACATAATTCCTTAGCTCTTCCTTCAGCTTGTTTGATCAGGACTGCATGAAGTTGTTCTTCATTAGTTTCTCTTCAACATCCTCTTTTTATTCACTCCCCTTAATCCCATTCTTAAATGAATTAAGCTTGTCTCTTATATAGACATAATATTCATTGTTTCTTGATTCTTGATTCTTGACGTGAAAAACAATCCAGCCAATTAGATTTAAAGAATAACTCCTGATTTTTCTCATAGATATCTTCTTGCCAACTATAAAAATAATCTTTAAATCAATCACTTATCTCTGGTCGAATAAAACAAAGTAGACAACCAGTTAAGTCTATTTTTAGCTTTGCCAGCTAGATATTTTGTCATTTTCTGAACTCTCTATTCCGTCAGTCACCATTGCAGTTAGTTGTTGGTGACAACTGATAGTTCTATTGGTGAGACTCCAGTTATCTTCGTGATCTCCATCTGTCGGGCATCATTGGAATTTTATTTTTTAGGCAACACTTTCTTTAGCTCGCCGAGAAACCTTCTGACTTTTCTTGTCGGGCATGCTGTGGTTTTTCTTCATCTGGAAACACTATACTTTTGTTCGTTGGGTATCACTGTGACTGTAATTCTTTTCTCTGGACATCAGTGTGCACTCCATCAGTGTTGTTTGTCACTTATTGAATACTTGACTTTTATGCATTGCTGAAAGCATAACCTTTGTTCCTTTGGTTTTCTGAAGTCTTTGGCATTATGTACATGACCGTACATATGATATCAAAATGACATCAATGAAAATACAATACATTGACTGATTTAATACCTTGCATTATCTTCAACTTAACATTGTCAAACATTCAATTAGTTACATGTAATCAATCTCTCCCTTTGGTATTGATGGCAACATACTATATTATCACTCTATACTATTTCTAATACAATATGAAATACAACATTTGAGATTCATCAAAATACCAATCTTTTTGTTCTGATAACCGATAAATGTCTCACCATCGGTAAGCTCTATTTTAGCTTAGATTTGATTCTTGCAGTTCTCTATCTTCTGATGTGTTGTGTTCTCTCCTTGTGTCAATTTCTCTCCCTTGACTATTCTTCTCTTTTGATGTCTTTTTCTCGTCATCAACTCTCCCTTTGTATAATCTTTCCATACAATTTCTCTCCCTAAGGATATAATCTTTCCCTGTTGGAGTAATGTGATAGTGGATAATCTCTTTCCCTTTCCAGAAAGATTTGATAATATGGATAATTTATCTCCCTTTGACAACAATGCCAAACAAATATCTTACAAATATCTGACATTCATGTCAAACACTCATTTCTCTCCATCCATAATATATTCCTTGAATTTTCTTATCCATCAACAATATGAAATTGTGCTCGGTGAAGATATATACATGTTTGTATATTGATGTAGCTTTGAAGTTCATCTCTTTTCTTTCATCAACATTACTGATATTTTGATAATATGTAGGCTAATGTAGCCTTCAATCAGTTTACTGACTTGTAGACAAGGGTTTGACCCCTAGTCTTTTTCTCAAGTACTCAAATGTATCGTTGGGCAGTGTCTTGGTGAAGATATCAGCTAATTTTTCTTTGGATTGCACATATTCAAGTGTCACTTCCTTTGCTTGAACTTGTTCTCTCAAATAATGATACTTGATAGCAATGTGTTTAGTCTTAGCATGCATGAATGGATTCTTGGAAATGTTTATTGCATTGGTGTTATCACAATAGATAATTACTAGTTCTAAGATCTTCATATGCATACCTTCTAGTAACTGTTTGATCCATGCAATATTTGAGCAATTTTCAGCAACAACAACATACTCTGCTTCTGTAGTAGACTGAGAGATGCATCCTTTCTTCTTGCTAATCCATGTGACAAGTTTGTCACCCATAAAGAATGCTCCTCTAGTTGTTCTCTTTTGGTCATCAAGATTTCCAGCCCAATCAGTGTCAGTAAATACCTTAAGTTCAAATTTTCCTTCTCTTCTATACCATAAGACATATTCCTCAGTATTCTTCAGATATCTTAAAATTCTTTTAACAACAATCATATGTGATTCCCTGGGGTTAGCAGAAAATATTGCAACTATTCCTACTGCATGTGCAATATCTGGTCTAGTGTGTACAACATACATGAGTTTTCCAATCATTAATCTACACAAAGTCTGATTTACCTCTATTTTCTTTTCCTCCTTTGATACATCCAGTAGCAAACGGTGTTCCAACTGGTTTGGAATCTTCCATCTTGAATATTTTTAGGACCTCTTTATTGTATTTGAACTATGTAATGAAAATACCTTCACATTGTTGCATGATCTGTAGACCAAGAAAGAACTTGATCTCTCCAAACATAGACATCTCAAAATCTTTTCTCATCTCATTAGAAAATGATTTGTATAGCATATCATTGCCTCCAAATATGATGTCATCAACAAATATTTCAGGAATCAAAGTGTTAGCATCAATATCTTCCTTTAAATAAAGATTACTATTTTCACTAGTCCTTACAAATCCAATACTTATAAGATAGGAATGAAGTCATTCATACCAGGCTCTAGGAGCTTGTTTTAATCCATACAAGGCTTTTTGAAGTCTACATACCATGTTTCTCTTGTCTAGATCTACAAACTCTTCTGGTTTCTCAATGTATATCTCTTCTCCAAGTATTCCATTTAGGAATGCAGACTTGACATCCATTTGATATACCTTGAATCCTTTATAAGAAGCATAAACAAGTAGTTTTCTTAAATCTTCTAGCCTAGCAATGGGTGCAAAGGTCTCTTCAAAGTCAATACCTTCCTCTTGTGCATACCCCTTGCATACTAGTCTTGCTTTGTTTCTTGTGACTTCTCCATTCTCATTCAGCTTATTCCTGAATATCCATTTAGTACCAATGACATTCTTGTCATCTGGTCTTGGCACAAGTGACCATGTCTTGTTCTTCTTAATCTTCTTAATCTCATCATTCATAGCACTTATCCATTCTTCATTATCAAGTGCAGCATTGACAGATTTTGGTTCAAACTCACAAATTAAACAAGTTGAGTTTAAAGACTTAGTTCTTGTTCTTGTACCGGCTTTCTTATCTCCTATGATCTGGATCTCTGGATGGTTCCTTCTTACATATCTTGCAAGTACATGTACAACTCTTTGTCTACCAGCTTGATCATCATTTTTTCCTTGATTATGTTCTTCATCACCTTGCACATCAGTTTGATCATTATCCTAACCATCGATATTTGTAGCCTGACCGTCGGTTGCAACATTCTGTTGTTCAGGAATTAAGCACTATTGCTCAGGCAGAGTGTTGGGTTCTTCATAGTATACAAACTTTTTGTAGTCCTCTGGTTCTTTTGTGCTTTCTAGCTCATTCTTTTATGTAAATTCATCTATCTTTACATTTTCACTTTCAACAATTTTGTTAGAGGCCTTAATAAGACATTTATAAGCCTTGCTTTTGGTGGAATACCATAGAAAGATACCTTCATCACTCTTGTCATCAAGATTTCCATTTCTATCATCCTTTAAGACATAACATTGACTACCAAAAATTTAGAAGTAACTTACATTGGGTGTTTTACCATACCGAAGCTCATAGGGTGTCTTCTTTGTGTCCTTCTTCAATTGTACTCTGTTTAATGTGTCGAAAACAATACTTCAGCTTCCCTCCAGAAGATTTAGTTGATGCCGTTCTCTATCATCAGTGTTCTAGCACAATCAACTATGGATCTGTTCCTTCTCTCAGCAATCCCATTTTGCTGTGGTGTTTTTGGTGCAGAAACCTGTCTTTTTATACCATGCTCATTATAGAAATTAGTGAATTCATCTGATATAAACAATCCTCCTCTATCCAATCTATAACATTTCAGATCATTACCACTTTGTTTCTCTACCATAGCCTTATACCATTTAACATCTTGAATGCTTTAGATTTATCTTTTAGAAACATAACTGCCATCATTCTAGAGTAATCATCAACAAAGAGAATAAAATATCTATCTCCATAAACTCTTTGTTCTCATTGGTCCACGTAGATCAGTATGGACTAATTCTATAATATCATCAGATGTATGGGTTTTACTTTTGAAACTAGAATTTTTCATTTTACCTTTTTGACAATTCTTGCACATGATGTTGTCGGTAACTGTAATGTTTTCTACTGCTCTCATTTCTTGAATGGTAGAAACTCTAATAGCATATATAGGTAGTAAAGTTCTTAATATTTTACTTACCATTGTCTCCTCTTCAAGTGTACCTCCAACTCCTCGTATAGCATTGATTACTTGTTTGATTCTTGTGCTGTACTGTGTGATGTTTTCTCCTTCTTTCATTCTAAGATCATCAAACTTTCCTCTAAGGCTTTCTACCTTGGCTCTCAGAACATTTGTATCACCTCCATGTATAAGCTTTAGTTTGTCCCACATCTTCTTTGCAGTTTTGCAATCTTTGACATCTTCAAATTCAACATCAGAGAGTGAGGAAGAAAGCTCTATGACCATGCAGTTGTGCTCATTCTTCTCTCTCAATTGATCTACTGTCAATACTCCTATGGGAAACACATATTTAGTATCTAGGAATTGAGTAACATCATTACCAATACCTGATAAGTGGAGTCTTATCCTTCTTTTCCATGAAGAAAAGTTGTCTTTGTTCAACTTGGGCACATATCATTTGTTCATCTTGTGATCTTGACTTAGGTCTTGAAACCTTTCTTTCTAAGAACACAAGCTCTGATACCAATTGTTAGTAATAACTGAGAGGGGGGGAGGGTAAATCAATGGCCTCAAATTTATCCTTAAAACTTAACCACCGATCAATAAACCTTAGATTATTATGTCCCTACAAGATGCATTCCATGAAATACTAATAATGATTAACTATCTATCAGTTTTCTCTGTCAATCCTTATTCTTTCTTGATTACCAATAAGTAGTATACCAAAACTCAGTAAATAAGCAGAGTATACTAATCAATCCAGAGTTAGCTATGTAAGATACAAAATAGTAAATAAATGAATCATACACACATAACACATGAATTTTAACATGGAAACTTTGTTAAGGGAAAAACCACTGGGACTGGTACCCCAAATTTTCACTCTTCTGAAGTGAGCCCTGTTAGGAGCCAACCATGTTAAAGGTTACAAACACACTGTTAAATGTGACCTTGTTAGAGGATTTTATACATAGAGGTTGTCACTTAGTATCGGACATCTATTTCTACCATCCTTGAATCAACCTCCATCTTATACTGTCAATAGGTATCGGGCAAGTCCAATGCTACTTTCATGAATCAACCTTTTTGGAACTCCTTGAGATGTACCTCAATATATAGAAGAATGTTAAGTCCTCCTCAGTTAAGAGAATTGATGCTTCAATGGTTAAGCTGAAACACTATGACCTGTTCATATTGCAACTTTGAATTGCAGATTTTCAGATCTATTTAAGTACATTACCTCTTTGACCAATGTATCAATTAGTCCTTGTGCTCCATACTTTTTTCTCTGTGATGCTGTGATCACTATTTATCGGTGTCTGAAAAATTCCTTAGCTCTTGCTTCATCTTGTTTGATCAGGACTGTATGAAGTTGTTCTTCATCAGTTTCTCTTTAGCATCCTCTTTTTATTCACTCCCCTCAATCCCATTCATAAATGAATTAAGCTTGTCTCTTATATAAACATAATATTCATTGTTTCTTGATTCTTGATTCTTGGCATGAAAAACAATCTAGCCAATTAGATTTAAAGCATAACTCATGAATTTTCTCATAGATATCTTCTTGCCAACTGTACAAATCATCTTTAAATCAATGACTTATCTCTGGTCGAATAAAAAAAAGTAGATAACCAGTTAAGTCTATTTTTAGCTCTACCAGCTAGATATTTTGCCATTTTTTAAACAATCTGTTCCATCGGTCACCATTGCAGATAGTTTTCAGTGACAATTAGAAGTTCTGTTGGCGAGACTCCAGTTAGCTTTGTGATCTCCATCTGTTGGGCATCATTGGAATTTTCCTCATCGGGAAACACTTTCTTTAGCTCGTCGGGCAACCTTCTGACTTTGCTCGTTGGGCACCCTGTGGTTTTGCTTCATCGGGTAACACTATACTTTTGTTCATCGGGTATCACTGTGACTGTTCTTCTTTTCTCTATCCATCGGTGTGCACTCCGTTGGTGTTGTTTGTCACTTAGTGAATACTTGACTTTTATGCATTGCTGAAAGAATAACCTTTGTTCCTTTGGTTTTCTAAAGTCTTTGGCATTATGTACATGACCGTACAGATGATATCAAGTTGACATCATTGACAATAAAATATATTAACTGATTTAATGCCTTGCATTATCTTCAACTTAACATTGTGAAACATTCAATTATTTACATGTCATCATATAGACACTACCTTAGGGTCATGTTGTGCTCCTAGACTATCATGAAAGGATCCACCAACTTTACCTTGAAACTCTAAATAGTCAGAACAATTTGGTACCTCATTAACATGGGGGCTTCACTTAGTGAACCTGGGTCATATCACATACATTCATGGAATACTAAAGTATACCCCTATTTTCAAAAAATATTGCCCCAAACTCATTTTTGTTATGACCTTCAATAACCACCCAATACCACACACCCCTTTTCGTATATAAACCCTCTCATTGAGGACAAAATCACAATAGAGTTTCATCAAAAAGTATAGAGGCACATCATAATTAAGATATGGAGGCTTGTCACAAACCGTCAATAACCTATCCCCAAAGTTATTATTTATCTCTTCATGGTGGTACCAATGGATAAGGATCCTCCTGCAACTAGTACATAAAGGTTGTTTCATTCCAGGGTATGTGAAAAGTGCACAATTGTCACTTTTGGTAATTTTTTTATTCTTTATGTCTTCATATGAAAACTTATTTTCATAATTCTATTTTTTTCTTCTCGATTGGTAGACCAAGCATTAATTTAAACACTAATTGTAGTTACATGGGCCAAAATAGATTTCAATGAATCATAAAGGGTTTCCCTATTAGGGTTGGTAGTAGGAAAATCTTATATCCTTGTAATTAACTCCTCATGTTGATTTTATTATTTTATTTTTTCCTTAAAACTCTATCTTGGGTGCCTGGGGAATGCCTACAAACTGACAAAAGTGTTTCATGTGCTTCTTCATCATGATAGTCTTCATAGGGAGGTGATTGAGGGTTTTGAATAGGAGGATTTTTAATTCCCAAAAATTAAAAAAATATTAATTTAAAAAACTATTTAAATTTACATTTTGATCAAATATGAGGCTAATAAATAAAAATACTCACCTCCTTGACTTCCTCAACATTGTGGTAGCATTTTGGCATAATCTAACACACCTAGGGAAAACATTAACTTCAATTTTGGTGTGCGCCATTTGCAATGGATCTGAAATATATCTGGATGATGAATATGATATAGAAAATGAGGTTGAAATGGAATTTTTAAATTTTATATAGCTTTTTATATATGGTGCACGCCATTTATAGCATACTCTATACCTTTTTTTGGGGAGTAAAAAAATGTTTGGCATCTTTTTAGTACCACATCTTCATGCATATCCCACCATGCTTTCCTCTAATTTTGGAATGAAAGGTAGATCTTGATAAAAAAAATATTTTATCCTTCAACACTCCATAAGATTCTCTTTAAGCTCAAACCTACACCAAAAGATATAAAAAATTAAACATGAAGATAATTTTTTTGGTTATGCAAGATTGCTTGTGAGCCTGGATGCTCCTGCATAAGCTAGTAGTAACCAATATTTAACATTTAATGTTTTGTGATTCCCCAAAACCATATCTAGTTCCAAATTTTCATGAAATTTAGTAAGGACCTAGGTCACTTTTTCTCTACTAAATCACATTAAGTAGATCCCTTTATAATTATTCTTGAAGAGGTCCCCAACATTTATCATATAAATACTTCTTTTCATCTTGAGTTTCATTCTTTCTTTGTATTTAAACTATTAGGGAACCTATTTTGGAGTAAATAATAAATAATTCCTTTCCAAGTAGGTTTAGGTGATAGTCTCAGTTGGGTATTGTTAAAATATAGCTATTCATTTACTTCTACTAAAGTCATAGATAACATGAACCAAAAGGTTTCCTTTAGTAGCTCTGAACATGTACTTAATATTAAGAAAAATACCCAATTTAGAACATCTCTAAGATATTTTCCTCAAGTATGTAATTTTATCAACCCTATGCTTAGAGAATACAATCATATAATCCATATGAATAATGACACACATATTAACTAGTTCCTTAAATGCAAAATTTATGGCCTTTTGGAAAGTAGCACTAACATTAATGAGACCAAAATGCATTCTTCTATTAGAAAATATACCCCACCTAGTAGTAAAGGAATTCTTTAGTCTATTTTCTTCATTGACCATAAATTGATTATATTTGAAATCCATCTGGGATCTATTTAAACTCCACAAAACCTCATCCAATGAAGGAAACAAGTAATTATATTTATTATAAGCTTCATTAAAATGTCTAAAGTATACACAATCTAATATCTCCATTCTTATTCCTATCTAAAACACTAGAGTGTTTGACACGATAGATGATCCTAGCAAATAACAAGTTATATGCTTCCTAATAAATTCCAATAAGGCATCGACATAATATTTTTCTGAAAGGATTCACTCCAGGATTCAAAGGAACATTTTGAGTAATGAATAAGATATCATGTATCTTCAATTCCTCATAAAACAAATAAATTACCTTCCTCAACATTTCAATAATCTCATAATTCCATCTTTGTCCTTAAGAGTGCACTCTCTTCTATTTAAATATTCTCTTTTATTAGATTCATCCCCTAAATTATGAACATTATTCTTACTAGCTTCTAAATTAGGTTTTACTCTCCTTTATTTGTACCTACATCGTAAGTATCAAAGATTTTTTTGATGATATCATTACCATACAAATATTTTTGTTCTTAAATTTCTTGATTCCATCCTTATTATTCTCAAAAGTAGTTATATCTTGTTCATCTTTGACTTGTGCTTAAAATACTAGATAATACTAATAATAAATTTTAAACTATGCTTGTTGTCATCAAACACTTGAAAGTGTGTGACATTGTTCAAGAACAATATGCACAATAATTTAAATGATGTAGGCAAGAATGTGACTAGGGTACCCATCACATGTCAAATGCAAGTAAGTAAGAAATAGATTTCATGAATGATCAAAAACATGAACCGATTAACTGCATATAAATCATATATGTAAATAGAAATCACAAGTTATGTAGCACATCGAGTTCACCAAAATGATATGTATGGAAATCATATCCTATGCCTATGGATGCAAACTAAAATCTTAATTCTCCATAGAATATCATTGGAACAAGAATAGGTTTAGCTACATCCTTTATAGGAGAGATGGACACTTAGATAATGTTCCTTTGTTGCAATAAAATAAAGACCGAGAAGTCTGTGTATGAGATCTATGACTAGTGATGGGGATATGAGTGTTATTAGAATTCATAATAAATTAAAAAATAGATAACAAACATAATTAGCTAGATCTAGAAATAAGATGCAAAGAGGAATCTAGATCTAAAAACTAGAGCAAAATATACTAGACACAGGTTCTAGGTGCCCTAGTTTGAGATGCTTATGATCAATAGAAAGTGAAATTTTTTTAGGTAGGAGGTCTTGTAGGCTCATCTACCAAAAAATAAACAAAAAACAGTCAGACACAGGTGTTTGGAGCCATAGTCTAGGGGTATTCTTACATTCAAAATGTGTTTCAACTTGTAGAAATCCACTCTACATTCCTATACCACTTTCAATGTAGGATTTTAACCTAAACACACAAAAAATGGGGAAGAATGTGTCTTCTTGATGAAGGGTGCTCCCCTTAATACCACAAACACATAACATAAACAGAGAAACAACAACAATATGCAAGAACAGAAAATTGGCTTCTTATTATCTCCACAAATGTGGAATTACAAACTTTCAG